>JAUTDX010000979.1:0-88178 GCA_030844895.1 Ambrosia x helenae
GTAGTCAGGTGGTTGTTGTTGTTGTAATTAGGGTTTCAGGTGGTTGATGGCGGTGGAGGTGGTTGCAGTATGGTGGGTTCAGGCGGTGGAGGTGGTTGCAGATGGCGGTTGATGGTGGTGGCAGGTGGTTGTGATTGTGGTGGAGATGATGAATGATGAAGAGATGATGATGATGAAATTTGTGGGCCCCTCTTTTTTTTTAAAAAACATTAAAACATTAAAACATTATGACATGGACATGGCCTCCACCCTTTTTTTGACTGACCAAACCATTTTTGACACGTAGGCTTGCCAGTGGGATGCCCACGTGGCACTTAACAGACTTTTTTAACTGAGTTATACTCTGGGACCATTAGAATAAAAATGTTGACAAGGGGACTGCTGTGTTACAATTTTCAAGTTGGACTGTTGCCTTCCAACCCCCCAAAGTTGGGATTATTAAATTCCATTTCCCCAAAAAAAAAACCACCTGAATGGTTCCATTAAGTTCTTAACCATTCAGCTAATAAGAGGTGTTGAACTATTCAATTAATAAGAGGTGCTGAATCATTCAGACCTTCTTAAAGATTCAACACTTAATCAGACAGATCTACCAAACAACTCCTAAATCTAAGTGGGATGAATAGTGTCAGCATGCTAAAGTGAGTCGCCGCCCTCTGATTGATTAAGAGGGCGGTGGGTGGGTTTTTTATTTTTTTGAGTATTATATGTAATATATAGAATTTGATTCGGGGTAAATCAATAATAGTGGTGGTGTAGGGGTTGGACACACAACCCATTAAGTTGTAGGTGTAGGCTCGAATCATGGATGAGGCCAGTGGGCGGGCGGTTGTATTTTTTTTATTATTTATCGGTGTATTCTTTAGAATATATACAATTTCACGCAAAGTGAAACAAAAAAACAATTGCTGTGATAGTGGTTCAAGGCGCGCCCTAATAAGGGGTAGGCGTGAGTATATACTGGTGTATCTATTTTGTGTGATTTTTTCCATCTTTTCCAATAGAGTTAAGTGTCATCTTCGTACCTGTGATTTGTTAAGAAATGTTACATTTATCCAAAAATAAAAATCATGCCATTTTCGTATCCCACATATCCTATGCATGCCATTTTCGTCCCTCAAGTTCCTACGCATTTCCAACGAACATCAACTCTGACGGATTTCCCACGAAGTTCAAAATACGTAGCAAATGTGTCAGAATTTTCGACGGATTTCCCACAAAATATTATTTTTTTCTATCTTTTATTTGATTGATTGTAATAATAGGGGTGCAAACGAGCTGAGCTCGAGCCTTCATAACTTAAACGAGCTCAGGCCGAGCCCGGTCAAGCACCCCTGTTTGTTACCATGAATCAAATAAAAGATAGAACAAAACAAAAATAATATTTTTGTGGGAAATCCGTCGGAATTTCCGACGCATTTGCTATGCATATTGAACTTCGTGGGAATTTCGTTGGAAAATCCGTTAGAGTAGATGTTCGTTGGAAATGCGTAGGAATTTGAGGGACGAAAATGGCATGCATAAGATGTGTGGGGAACGAAAATAGCATGATTTTTATTTTTGTATGAATATGACATTTCTTAACAAACCACTGGGACGAAAATAACACAAACTCTTTCAAATAACATGGTGGGCTTGGTTGTTATCTTGGGCTTTTGTTGAATAGTTGCAATAAAAATTTTAGTTACTTTTTTTTCAATCAATAATATTTTATTTTCTCCTCATATAACCCTATTCATTTGCTTTTCATCATGACAAATCAAACTAACTATGACCGAGTAATAGTAATATCAGTATAGACATTGTACTTATGGCTTCCGTACTATAATGAAACGGATTCATACCGACAGATTGTCTGTCGTAAAGTACGGAGAATCAAACTAGTTGATATAATTAAGGGGCTGTTTGGTTGATTAAGTGCTGAAGCATTAAGTTGGACATCTTAATAATAGTTAGTTTTCTTGTTCCACATTGGTAGGATAATCTCATTAAGGTTCAGCTTACTTCAATCTTTAATGATTCAACAACATCGCAAATTTTAATGGTTTAGCCTTAACCATTCCATTCAGAAGCTGAAACAAACGCGTTGAATGCTGAATCAGTCAACGCTGAATGGTTCAGAGCCTCATTAGAAGGCTTACCAAACAACCCCTAAGTAAAATAGACAGATCAATGAAAGACCATCAATATTTATTTATTTCCCTTCTCTAACTGCGTAGTTATGTGACAAAACCTACTGATTAAGCAGATGAACCCACATATAAAAGTTCACTTAGCCTTTAAAGTGCAAATAATTGAAACCAAACGTTAATACCTAGCAAACGGCGTCCAATTTATTCTCTTAGTAGACTATGGGGTGTGGTTCCCCTTCCCCCTTCCTTCCCCTTGTCCACATCAGCGCCACATCATTTTCCCCTTTTTCTCCCCCTTCTAGGGGAAATGGTTCCCCTTCCCCCTTCCTTTTTTTTATTATTTTATTTAATGTATATAATTACATATTTATTTCAAAAAAATCAATTAAAACTAAATATATATACATAAAATAACTCAAACAAAAGCTTACTGAAGCAAACAAAACTTCATCTTCATCATCTTCATCCTTCAACCACCACCGCCGCCCGCCTCCACCTGCACCAACCCCACCGCCGGCTCCACAACCTCATCTTCATCATCCTTTCAACCACCACCGCCGCCCGCCGTCATCATCTTCATCCCTTCAACCACCAACGCCACCCGCCGTCCGACGTCAGCTCCTCCACCTGCAACCAACGCCACCGTCGTCCGCCTCCACTGCAACCAGATCTGTTCTCCCTCTCCCTCTCTCTCTCAAAACGTTTTTTTTTTTTTTTTTTTTTTTTAACGGTAACTTCCCAACGGATAGAAAGGCCCAACGTTCAAAAATTGCATAGGAAAATGGGACGGGGTGGACGGGAGTATTTCCCCGAGTTCGCCGAGCTTGCTTCGGGGGGGGCGGTGTTCCCCTTCGGGGAAAATGCCAACTCACCTTCCCGATGGCTTTCCCCTTCCCACACCCCATAGTCTTAGTAGTCTACTTACTACAACTTTTCGATACATTTAATTTTAGGATTTTTTTTTTCTAAATCGGATATCCTATTTACAGGGTGTAATATTAATGTTAAGCAAGTTGTCACATCACATATATTTAATGCTTGAAAACATAACTACTTTATCAGACAACTTCATACTTATTATTTTACTCCGTACTGATTGTGAAATGTGAATAGCAATTTAATTTTACAACTTTACATCTTTGAATTTTCTGGAAACCTTCACAGTGGGATATATTAATATATATTGAATGTTTAGAACACCAACCTCCTGTGGCTTACTGGTTTCAGGTAAAACTTGATATCATGTGATCACAGGTTCGAGCTCTGTTGGTAGAGAGAGAGGAAATGAGAGAAAAACATAAAAGGTATTCTAAAAACTATTTTTTAATAGACAAAAGTAAATTGATGAATAAATTTAACAGATTAACATCATTTCCTTTCATCTCTTTACAAAACTATTAACATAATAGTATAAAAAGATATTTTCATCTCTTTAGTAAAAAACGATATACAAAACTAAAATTATTAAATTTAAATAAGATTATACCGTTTTTGGTTAAAAATAATTATTTTAAAATAGTTTTGTAGTTAATAATCAATTAATTAAATATAAGTAGGATTTTTGTCGTTTTTAGTAAAAATAACTATTTGAATAAGTTCTGTTTTTGGTGATTGAATTACTGAAATATTAAAAGAAAATGTGTACTGTGGAACATTGTTTTGAAACCCGAACCGGTCCGGGTCGGGGGTATTGAACCGGATATGCATCGAACTGGGGGTTGGACCGGGAAAACCAGCTATTATTGCGAGTGAAGAGCCAAGATTTGGGAGTCTACTGTTGTTGGTCTTGCCTGGGCTGGGAGTCTGGACATTGGTTTAGAAGTTGAGGACAGTTACTAACAAAACACATTCGATTACCATTAGTAACTTGATCAATAGGTATCGATGTGGTTTACCAAAATCTAAGTGCACATTAGCCCAATTTTTGTAATTACTGACATGTTTGAGTTGCATTGCCTAATTACTATCATGTTTGAAACTAAGAGCATTAACTAATTTATCAGTCTTTGATGGCAATTTCGACACCTGCCAGGCTATTTTAGTAAATACGAAATTCAATATAAAAATGGTACCTCAATACCCATGTGAGTGAACCCAAACCAAATGGCTAAAAGTGTGTATTTAACCAACGGTATATGAACCGATACAAGTTACAATACCCATCCCAATGGTTAATGAGTAATCACGTAATCAGCATGTACAGAACCAGGTATAAGCCAAGGTATAAACGAGTCAGGTCGTCAGCTAGCTACACGAGAATGACTCGCTAAGAGATTGAATCAAAGCTTGAGTGTAAGCAATATGTACGAATTTAATTAGAATAATTTTTTACAAAATATAAAACAAATTAATAAAAGAAATAATAAACAATGAACGAGCCTGACCCTAGTTAGACTTAAAAGACTAACAAGCCAAGCTCTTATGCAATCTTAGGCTCGCATCAACTCGTTTACACCTCTAGCTATGGTCAACCGGGCCACTCGATGGCTTAAATCCTAATATAGTCCGAATATGATAAAATGTTTGTTCATGGTTAGGGACTACTCGTAGGAGCTCCACTATAGGAAGCTTAACTAGATTGTATACTTGTAGTGATCGGCCCTGATTGAGGGTTGGAAAGATTCCAATTAGGCTAGCCGCTAGCGGGTCCACTTGGGAAAAGCACTAGTTAGACAAATTCTTTGTAGTGGGTCAAATGTTATCCGAAAATTGATTGATGTTATTATTAGAGTATTCTCGTAATTCGTATGTCTTCAATCTCAAGCTAGAATAAGAAAACATCGCATTTTGAATCATACGGGCCGGGCAAGTAAGACCAAGTAATATGGCGCATGTAGCCATGGACACAAGGGCATCGCACAACGGCAATATGACTAAGATGAATTCATGCCCTACCAAGGCGTTAGTGTGGGTGTACTTTCATGAATCATAATTTTTAACTCGGAAATCATCGATGGTTAAACCAAGTGTGCAAACCTTGTTAATGCGTATTTTATATAATCCACATTTCTTATGAATCATATTGATATCATAAAATCAAATCGGATAGATGATAGATGATGGATTAGAGTAACAAAACAACAACACCTTACCCAATAAATCCCACCATTAGCCAAGCAAAGGGTAGGGTCTGGGGAGGGTGAGACGTAGCAAAACCTTAACTCTATCTTTGCAGATAGAGAGGCTGCTTCCAAAGATCCCATCGGCTCAACAACACACACTCGACAAGTAAACAGCACTAAGAAACTAATAAAGAGCTACTGAATTTAAAGAAACATTGAAAGTGTCACATAGTGAAATAAAGGTACATATGTCATAAAAACAACACAACTCATACACACCAAAAAATACGAGTCACCCTTATTGACCTCCTACCAGTGAAAGAAAAAGTCTAAGCTCCTAGAACCACGCTACAATACAACCTAACCCTCCCTAATAACCCTTAACCTTAATCTTGTGTCTCCACGAACCCCTATCCTCGACCATGTCCTCAGAGAGGTGCATCTCTACTAAATCATGCCTAATCCGCTCATCCCAAGTCAATTTGGGTCGTCCTCTACACCTCTTTCCCTCTATGATGAGGGTTCCCACTACTCTAACTGGAGCCGACATTTGCCTCCTCTTCACATGCCCATACCATGTTAATCTTCCCTCCTTTATCTTTTCTGATATACTAGCTACCCCTAACCTTTTTCTAATGACCTCATTTCTTATTCGTCTACCTTAGTGTGCCCGCAAAAATAGGTAAATAATGCCTTAGAAATGCCCAACGCTGTTGGGGACATAAACGGCCCTTAACGGGTTGGATAGAACGCATGACTATTGTAAATGGCAAATGCGTTAAAAACCGATTAAGGAATCTTAGGTGGGATTTTACTCGTATAAAAGATCCGTCTCGTGACCAAGAAACAGGTCCAAGTAGCCTGAGAATGATTTCAAGGCTGTCACAAAGTTACAAATATGGGGTGACTGCATATGGAAAACAATGTCACAAACTTACAAATAAGCTGAGACTAGGATTTACCAAAAGCTCCCCATTGGTTAATGAACATGACTAGATTTGAGATACAATACCCAATGGTACCAACAATTACAAGACTACGCACGCGATACAATGTTACAATCAGTAGTGAAACGAGGACTTGATTTGGGATACACTATGTGTAATCGGCTAACCAACAGAATTAACACGTAATCAGAAGAACAGAAGACTAACTGGGTGAAGAATGTAATACCAAAAAACAGCACCCTAATGACATCCCCAAAAATGCAAATACTAGATACAAAGCCTTAGGCATATAAAGACCTTAACCAAGCTGTAGTTATAATTTTATAAAAGGGAATTGTAATTAAATAATCCCAATTTTGTCGGGTTGGAAAGCAATAATCCCACCTTGAAAACTAGAATCTAACAGGCCGAACTTGTCTTGGTTTTTATTTCACCGGACCAAAACTAACTGGTTTAGAATGCATAAAATGGCATGCCACGTAGGCAGAAAACTAACCGGGTAAAACCAAGTTAGTTTTGGTCCGGTGAAATAAAAACCAAGACAAGTTCGGCCTGTTAGATTCTAGTTTTCAAGGTGGGATTATTGCTTTCCAACCTGACAAAATTGGGATTATTTAATTACAATCCCCCTTTTAAAAACTTGGTACTATATCTTAAAATCAAACAAAAGCAACAAGGACTAT
Organism: Ambrosia x helenae; assembly: GCA_030844895.1. NCBI lineage: Eukaryota > Viridiplantae > Streptophyta > Magnoliopsida > Asterales > Asteraceae > Ambrosia > Ambrosia x helenae. The sequence continues at coordinate 6,825 of JAUTDX010000979.1, forward strand.
ACCAAGGAGCAAAGCGCAAAAACGACGGGCCTTTTCGTAAGCGAGGCGCAATAGGTTTCTAGGATCATTTACCCAATATTTACACACAAATTAGCTTCATATATGTTTTAATATTAATATCGCATACATGTACAAACCTCATAAGCATGATGTACCACAATACAACTTTCTGAATAGCGCCTGCGGCCTGCCTGCGCTCAAGTTGCATATTGCGCTGCCTAGGCGCGCTTTTAGAAACCAAACCTAAACTAATGCTAATAATCCTAATCATCCTTATACCCAAATAAGCAATCATGATTCATGAGTTTCTTAAATCTTAATTCTGTAGACAAATGTCAATGCTTCATGAACCAAATTAACAGTCAAAACCCTAAATCTCAAACCTCAAAAATAACACATAACATAAGGCAAAAATCTTAATAATAAAACATGAGAAATTAAAATAAAACAAAAATTAAAATTATAATGTTGAACTTAAATCCAACTTAAAACACATAAACCAAAACATCCTTCTAACAAACAAAGCATAGATATTAATAATAAAAAACTTTAAACAGCACCATAAACAGCACCATTATTATTATTATCAGTACCTCCTTCCAGCACCACCACCACCAAACCCACCACGACCACCACCAGCAGCACCACCACCATAGCCACCAGGTATCCCTGTACCAACCACAGGCACATCCTCCTTCAACACAATCCCAGGCAGCTCACTCATCCCTAACGAAGCAAGCAAATCAATCGTCTCCTTATCAACCTCAATCCTATCCACCTTAATCGCACTCTCATCAGGCACAAAGTCCATACGCCTCTCTCTCTCTTCCTCCTGCAGCTTCAATGAGATCCCTCTAACGGGTCCCTTTTGGATCCGTTTCATCAAATGGGTCGAGAACCCGGCTATCTTGTTACGAAGACGCTTTGATGGAATGATGGCTACTTCTTCTAGAATCTTCTTGTTGGTGTGGAAATCGAGTGTCATCTTTGAGTAGTAACGTTCGATTACCTGACGGGAGGATTTCTTCACGGTTTTTGTTCTGACCCGACCCATTGTGTCTTGACGGCGTTGGTTTTGCTTTGCTCTGTGTGTAGACGAATGAAGAGAGGGTTTGTTTTAGGGTTTGTTATGTGAGTTATTATGGTAGTAGGGTTTGTATAAGTGTGTGAATGTGGGTTTATTGGGCCAATAGTTTAGTGATCTTATTTAGGCCCAGTTCTTTTTATTAGAGCCTATAGGTGTATGAAACCCGGTTTTCGGCCCAAACCGATATAGGTTTTCTTGGTAGGCTTAAACCGGTTTGAAATAAAAATTGGATCGGGTTACGACTGGATTTTCTATTATTAATCCCAGCTTTAGAGCATTCACAGCCCGTCACCAAATTATGTGTCCGTCCACCAAATTATGTGAGGGGTTCCCTCAAATTATATAGGGTGGTTGTGAGTGGAGGAGAAAGAAAATATTTAGTGGAAACACTGTTCACCCTTATATATATTTTAATATTTTTTGTAACTGGTTGTGAGTGAAGAGAGAAAATATAATGTTAAAAGTATGAAAAGTATTATTATTTTAATTAGCAGGGAGAGAAGATTTAGGGCCGGACTAGTGATTTTTAGTGTAATTTGATAGAAGGGATTTGATGGACAGGCTGCAAATGCTCTTATGTGAATCGATTAGGGTTGGTTCTAGACCATTTTTTAACCTATTAAGAAAGCGCTTTTTTTTTGCATTGGAACTTAATCAGGCCGGGTTTAAAACTGGTATTTTCCTTCAAATCTCGAACTAGTAACAAACGTGGGCTGGATTCGGGCTCAAACTGGTTTGGGTCGGGTAATAAATCGGTTTGGCAGGCCCTTTTTTGTATACCTTTAGTTTGATCCTATACTCTATAGTACTAAAATTTGATATATGTATGTGTCGGTTAAAATCATAACATATAAAAATTTATTTCTTTAATTTATGACACTCATGCTATGTGTTTATTTTTTTTTTTAAACAATATAAGATATAATGGTTTCTAGTTTATGAAATGTGACTGATATTGAATATATTTTAAATGGATACATTTGATATCAAGGTTTTTTTTGTCCAAAAGCAATACAATGTCAATACAATGATTTGCTGAGAGGGTTTGTATAAGTGTATGAATGTGGATTAATTGGGTCAATTCTTCATATCATTTTACTTCGGCCCAAGCCCAGCTCATTTACTGATTTACTACTATTACGAGTATTACTAGTCTACTAGATACCTTATACTATTATTATTACTTGTGTTTATGTTGTTCAAATATACATCATACCATTTATGTTATTTCTATTTTTTTTATATTTTATATGTCAAAGATAGTGATTTTACAGGAGTCTAGTAAGTGCACCCCTCTCTATTATCTATATCCCTTAATAGAGGAATGGTTCACCTTTCTATCTCACCCTCCTCACACTCTATGAGTGGTATCAATTGTTATGTTTGTTTGTTATTGTAACCTTATGTGACAACTATATGTATTGGTTTGGACCCATTTTGCCTAGAACTAAATTTGGCAACTACTTTTTTCAACCCGCAACCCAACCCACCTAACTGTTTTTTTCCGTGCTTAATATTAAAGTTGTTGTCATTGGCTATGGAGGCCTACGAGGAGTTTATAGTGGTCATGTCAAGGAGGGGAACTAGGAGCCAAAAATGGAAGGTCAAGGAGAATCATCCCATCACCTAGTGTGGGAATTAGGGCATGTAACGTTCGCGTGATAAGTGAATGAGGAAGAAGAAGAAATAGACCCTCTCCAAAAATAACACAAGTCCCTAAAAAACACCCACGAATGCGTTAGTCGACTGCCACATCATATCTTAACTCATTTTCTCTGAGAACCTGCAATCCGTCAATGACATTGTTACATTCCCACATCAACAACATTTTCTACATGTATTTTTCATGATCATTGTTTTATGCTAAACTGCTATATTTTATTTCATATAATATAAAATGTAAGAATAAATATATAGTACTTTTATTTATGTGTAGTCACCACAGTTATTTATCTAATATTAGTGGGTTTACCCGCGCGTTACAGCGGGATCCACAAATGAGTTGCAATACAACATTATGATACATAGGTCTTTTTCCGCAAGTTACGCAAAAAGAATAGAAATGTGCACACTATATTTTAACAAGTATTCGTAGGAAGAAAAGAAAATAAATGTGCACCGCCACTTACAACTGATTGCAGTTCACCACAAAACCATGTACTCATATTATTGAACAAATTTTAAGAAACCAAAGGTACGTTACTGTAACAAACCAATACGAACATAAATATCACCCTTGTGTAAGCTGTCCGGTCATTGCATATCTACATAACCATGCCATTGAAGACACCTTGCTAAATGATAAAGTTCATTTACATGACAAAAAGCATGTAATAATAATATGATATTGTATACACTATCATATGAAGGTCACTATAGAAATTAAAAGTTTGTGATTTGTAAGTTTGTAATAGACTTGCCCAACCTGACCCAGCAGCTAAAAAATTGTCCACTTTAGCGAGCGAGCCGAACCATCGAGTCCATTTTGTGGCTTGGTAGACGCATATATATAAAAAGGTTTATAATATAAGTATTATTATGGCAAAGTTTTAAACTCGTACAAGTTTGCTGAGATAAGATTATTTATTGTGGTAACATAAATTATTATCTTTCATCGCCATTATAAGAAATTTGTTCAAAAATATTGTTATCCCGTGTGTTTATTTAGTTTGGGTGAGTTCCATTTTCATATAAAAGTTGATTATCTTATAGGGGCATTTAGGGAAGAAAAGTGATAAAATTTAGGAAATTGTAAAGAAACCATTGGTTTGTCATCTTAACTTTGGACAATTTGGATATATTTGCTCATGTTTCCTCCTTTATAATGTAGTATAGATTAATCAATTAATAGTATTTCTCTATGTTTATAACTGATATCTCCATGATGGACGAAATTACCTTTACTAACTTAATTGTATGTCCCATGGATGTATATATAGAACTTATTAAGAGGTTGGCATAATTATAACACAATTACTAACGAAATCGTCCCCCTATTACTCTCTCTCAACCGTACACATAATCTCATCAAAACTGTACACACCTTAAAAGGAACCTGACAATATTAACATGTCGTCTTCCAATACTCTCTCTGCATCAATTGCTGAACTAACCAATCTATCATGTATCATTTTTATCATGTTTTCTGTTACATACATACTAAACCGGTCAACATAAATATTAACATATTTTACTTCATTTACCTGTTTCTTGTAAAAGCAAAAGTGAAAACATCATCCTTGCACATGTCAAATTTAGTAGCTTTGGACGGGACCAATGATTTTTGTGAAAGAAATATGTCTTGTTGTGGCAAAGTAAATAAGAAAAGGGGGAAATTATAAAAATAAACATTTGAGAGAAGTTTGAACTTGTAACAGAAAATATCAAGGCAATAATAAGGTAAAAACATTTCTATTATAAATACTTGGAGTTTTAAACGGTAGTTACAGAATATACTACATACTCTTTAATTTGAACCAGTAAATAATGACATGTAAAGACCCCGTACATGTAGCCGTCTCCAACCTAACCTCTAAAATCTCTAAATTTTAGACGCTTTCTCTAAACCTCTAACTTTAGACACAATATCTAAGGGTCTAGCCGTCTAAGCCACATACTCTATCTACATCTCTTTAAACGCAAACTCTAAATCTAATCTCTAAACACTGATTTTAGAGCCCACTTGAGGTCTAAGGCCTATCATCCACTTTTCACTTGACATCTGAACATTCTTCCTCTGCCGCATAGAATGGTTGGGGTCTAAAGATATTACTCGAACACTTTGCGTCTAAAGTTTAGAAATTAGATTTAGAGTTTGCGTCTAAAGAGATGTAAATGGAGTTTGTCGCTTAGACCTTTAGATTTTGCGTTTAAAAAGTTAGAGATTCAAGAATGCGTCTAAAGTTAAAGAGTCTGTAGTATAGCCTCGTCCTTATTGTTTAGACTCCAAGTATGTTTATTTTAGGTTTTTGGTGTGTCAAATATTTATTTTCTTAATTTTCCCTAAGGAAAATTGAATGAGTGTTGATGGGACCAAGAGATGTGTCCAACTCAAGTCTCAAACTACACATGACCCCCTTTTTAATCTGTTCCTCAAAATATCAATTTAGAGCCTACTAAAAGTCTAAGGGCTAGCCTCCATTTCTCACTTGACATCTAAGCATACTTCTTTTACAATGGTTGGGGTCTAAAGAGATGACATGAACACTTTGTGTCTAAAGTTTAGAGATTAGATTTAGAGTTCGCATTTAAAGAAATATAGATGGAGTTTGTCAGTTTGACCTTTAGATTTTGCGTTTAAAAAGTTAGAGATTAGATAATGCGTCAAAAGTTAAAGAGTCTGTAGTATAGCCTCAGTCCCTATTTTTTAAACTCCAAGTATGTTTATTTTAGGTTTTTTGGGTGGTCAAATATTTATTTTCCTAATTTTCCCTAAGAAGAATTGAATGAGTTTTGATGGGACCAAGAGACCTGTCCAACTGAAGTCTCAAGCCACATGACCCCCTTTTTTAATGTGTTCCTCAAAATATCAATTTATAGCCCACAAGAGGTCTAAGGGCTAGCCTCCATTTCTCACTTGACATCTAAACATACTTCGGGGGCTGTTTGGTTGATTAAGTGCTGAATCATTAAGATGTCTGAATGTTAAGAGGTCTGTATGGTTAAGTGCTGAATTATTAAGTTGGACCTCTTAATGGTTAGTTTTCTTGTCCCACATTGGTATGGGAGTTTCATTAAGGTTCAGCCTAGTTCAGTGTTTAATGATTCGGTGCTTAATGGTTCAGCAACATCCCAAGTCTTAATGATTCAGCCTTAACCATTCTATTCAGAGGCTGAAACAAACGCGCTGAATGCTGAATCATTCAGCACTGAATGGTTAAGAGCCTCATTAAGAGGCTACCAAACAGCCTCTTCCTCTGCCACATACAATGGTCAGGGTCTAAAGAGATGACGCGAACACTTTGCGTCTAAAGTTTAGAGAATAGATTTAGAGTTCGCATCTAAAGAGATGTAGATGAAGTTTGTCGTTTAGACCTTTAGATTTTGCGTTTAAAAAGTTAGAAATTCGAGAATGCGTCTAAAGTTAAGGAGTCTGTAGTATAGCCTCGTCCCTATTGTTTAGATTCTAAGTATGTTTATTTTAGGTTTTTGTAATGGTGAAATATTTGTTTTTGTAGTTCTCCTAGAGAAGAATCAAATGAGTGTTGATGGGACCAAGAGATCTAACTCAAGTCTCAAACCACATAACCCCTTTTTCAGTCTGTTCCTCAAAATATCAATTTAGCACGTCTGTTTCAGTCCACACTTATCTAATTATTATTGATACTTTACCCCCCTTTCTAATTACAACGGACAAAACAAATTATTCCTATTTGAAAACTAAATTTAGCTTGCTGAAAGCAGATTTGTTATTTTATTTTATATATGTTATTATGTTATAATAAAATAATATATATTGTTATGTAATATAAAATATAATATCACATATGTGAGAACATGGAAAAATTAAATTTAGCTTGCTGAAAGCAGATTTGTTATTTTATTTTATATATGTTATTATGTTATAATAAAATAATATATATTGTTATGTAATCTAAAATATAATATCACATATGTGAGAACATGGAAAAACAGATCCTAACACGTTTGTTTAATATTATACATTACCAAACATGTTTATATTAAAGAATGAGAATGAGTGTCAAATTATTCTACACGGTGTAATAAAAATAAGAAAATTAAAAATGATACAAAAAACATAATAGATCATAAAATATGACACAATGAGCCACAAAATATAATACAATGTCAAAACATATAACAATGATACAAAAAACATAATAGATCACAAAATCCATATGACCTCTGCTTTAGCTCCCCTAATTTTCACAACCGAGCTGGGTTTCATTAGTAAGGTATAAAAGAGTGGAGGGCATGTGAAAAAGACATCTTAAAAAAACTTTAATGACTTCCATTAATCTTTCTCTATACGTTTTCACCTCTATAAAATATAAATGAAGATTTACTATTTTAGTGATACCCTTATGTTATGACTTATGAGTATCGGTCCTACACATTTTTTTTGAAGAGTAGTGTTTCAGCGGTAAATCCTGTGTTGCAAAGCGATCACTGCCCATGATCGAATCCCATTGCACCACACGGGTTTCTCCTTTCAAACCCAAACAGTTATTTTTTCAATGGAGCGTGAGATTCGAACCTTGGTCCTACACATATAAATACTATCGTGATTATCTTATTAAAATTTAAACCGAAAGATGTGTCTATGGAAACGTACAATCATGTGGGTACCAATTGGTGGAGTGTAGCATAACTGAAATCAGGTGTATGTTTTGTCGGATTTGAAGGAGAGTGAAAAAACTAAACGGATTTATGAACTTGTTAATTTGTTATGATTATCAAAAGTTAAAAAAACCATGACATGCATATTAATGTATGAATACATCTAATGATAAATCTATTTATTATATTATAAAACAATAAAAGTCATATCCAAAAGGATAAAATATACATAGTTGATAGAAAATAAAATTTCACATTTTTTATTTATCTTATCATATATACAAATAAAAATGCAAAAAAATGAACAAGTGTGTGGTGTAAAAACACAAGCCCATGACCTAATAATAATTTGCTACACTCCACTACTTATCTTTGTATCAAAGCCGATCGACATAATATTTGGTATTATTGAAGACGACATATCTTTGACATTACCCATAAATTATTTGGCTCAATGTTCAACATGTTTAAATCAAAGACAAGAAGTTTATGGCCTAACTAATTGACAAAGTTGCTCAATTGGTACAATGATACCTACCAAACTTGATTCCCCCATATTAAATAACGTGTAGAATCACTTCACTTATATATATATATATATTATATATCATTAAAAAAAATATTATAATATGCATGTACGGGTTGATATCTTAAATTCATATTTGCATGACTCAACTACCGCTCAATGAATCCCTTAAGTGGCGTAACCATAATTTATTTTGTTTGGAGTCGTTCATACCTTACAAACGTATATGTTTGTTGACGAAATTCATTGATCGTCAACTGACCCCCTAACCACTTGGTTCCGCCCCGTCCACATTTAACGTACAAAACAATAAGTAATGTTTAAAAGTAAAGAGAGATGGGTTTAAGAATTTGAAGGTTTGGGATGTTTTACAATCATTATCATGTTGGATGAGGTTTATATACTGCACGAAACAAATGAAGATGTTGCAACTAATTAGTTTTAGACGTTTCATTTGTTGAATGATGTGTTACAACGAACTACTATATTACAATTAAAGTCCTAAAAACCGTTGATGCTAGCTATTACTTACAACAAATTTAATTTAGCAAACCAATAGCCCTAGAAACCTTTATGAATAAGAAGGATAAGTATATCACCAAGAGTCCACCACCAAGTGTATAATCGAGTCGCATCTCTCTTTTCGGCAAAATCACAAGAGCCCAAAGCAATCCGACCATCAGAAACCCTATGGTTTCACACAAATCAGGGTCTTCTGGAATGACATACGAAGCGGGATAGTTTTGACCATGACACAAGCACAAACGAGAACCCTAAACCAATAAGAACATTAAACAAGGGTCCGGCATAACAGCCAGACATCGCGATCTGAGCTCCATCGGATCCATCATACATAGCCAAAGCCACATTCGCCGCAAGGTCCCCAATTGAATTCCCCCAAGCTAGAATAGTGAGCCCTATGATTGCAGGATTCATTCCTATAATGTTCCCTAGTGACTCCAACAAAGACACCAACTCATTACAAGTTACATATGTCCAAATGACACTCATTAGGAACCCACTTGCATGCCAAAAAACCAAACACTTTTGTGGTGGCATGGTACTACTTGTGAAAGCATATGTACAAGTCCCTAAAGCAAACCCAATTGAACCCACCACAAAGTAAGTCACCGAGCTAGCCTTCAACCCAAGATTCCCCTCTTGTGTGTTCCAAACTACAACCATCATGATTGGTGCCAACATCAATGAAATTACCAAATAGCCCTTTGACCAATTTTCCTTTGTCACAACTGGTATTGTAACCCTCCTAGGCAAGTAAATTGGCAACTCTAAAACATATAATAAAAACTTAACAATACACCTTTTCTTGGATGTTACAACTTGCTCTTCACAATGTACACCTTTTTCTGCATGATGTACAACATTCTCATCTTCAATATCACACAAAAATGGCACCCTTATATCATGAATATTATTATCATTATCAGCATCTTCAACATCATCACATATTGTCTTGTGTATCTTCTTGTTGATGAAATGCATGTAACATACTAACAAAATATAAACCACGTAACTCGAAACAAACACAAGAGATGCAAATAAGTTAATCTCCCCTATTAGAATAATCACGAGAACGTTCGTTAACGTAACGAGAAGAAACACAACGTCACGTATAAAGTTAGGTTTATCAATCACCACAATTTTCCCACGGTACGTGATTAACATGCTCATAACACCAACAACAACGGTAGACACAAATATCGATCCACCCAACACGCTGTTTAACCCGATATTACCGCCATCTGGGGTGGTCGTGAACGCGATCACGCTCGAAAAAACATCAGTAGATCCGTTACCTAACGGAAGAAGAGTTGTCCCGCGATAGCGGGAGACAGATTTAAGGATTTCGACAAGTGATCAACTGCTGGACAAAAGTAATTTGAGGCCGTATCACTTAACACGTAGAAAAGAACAAGGAGCCATATTAATAAGAGAATGAAACCTACTTGAGGAAACAATGAGAAATTACAATAATATAATTGGAGGTAATTGATGTAACCTTCTGGTCACAACCTGTGGTTGATTTAATGTAACTACAGGTTGTGATGGATGGGTTATGGTTGTGGATGGAGGTGCATGTGGTGGTTATGATGGTGTCTGCGTGGCAGATGGTGGTGGTGGAGAGGATTATGAATAAGAGAGTGAGTGTGATTTTAGGTTTGAAAACAAAGGATAAAAATAAAAACATTATTTGGTAATTAGGAAGGTGATGATGATTGGAGGATTTGAAGATGGTTTTAAAGGATGTTTGTTCATGGAGTCATGGAGATGGTGAAGATTAAATTGATGTGTAGAGATGTTGAATTATTGAGAGGATTTATGAATTTATGGTCCAAGGAGATGGGACATCATTTATACATGATGATGCTTGTATGTATGGTTGATGAACTGTCCAAACTGCAGGTTTTGTACTTTTGTTTTATACCTTTGAGATTTGCGAAATTGCAATCTAGGGTCTAGACTTTTGAATACTTTCTTTTTATTAGGGAAGGTGGGGTGCAACCAATGAATGACACTGGTATCTCACTACCCTCACAGGTTCACCGTCGTCGTGGTCACGGGTAGTAAATTTTTTGTGGTCCAGTTGATGGGCTACTATTGGTGCGGTGGAGGTGCTCCATGGATGCTCCGCTGGTAGCGCCCCTCCGTCCCTTAATACCGAAAGCAAACTAGAGATCTTGTTTATTATTATGAGTAGGTGAACGGAACTATTTGGTGAAAAGTTTGTTTATTTTATGTTCGTTTATTTAAATAAGTGAATCAACATGACAAGAGAGTTTATTTTATTAAAAGACGCACATAAACATGTGTTTCGTGCTTATTAGAGTATACACGATGTGCAAACCTTTACATACCGTCACCTTAGCACCACATCCCTAAAATCCCTTATTTTCCCAACAATGTAGAAACCTCCATAATCCCTATTAAAAATATTATGTATGTGTGTGTGCGCGCTTACGTACATGTGTTTGTTTATGTGAATGGGGTGGGGGTGGGGGGCATAAGAAGTCTGTTGGAGGTCTAGACTTAAAGACTTAAGACGAACCGGACATGTGCTATAATGTGGCCGGCTAAGGCAATAAGCTGTTTGTCTAACACATAAACGCTTTTGCTTTTGGCTTTTTGATATGGGTTGAAAAGTTGTTTTTAATAAGTTAGAAATCCTGGTTTTTGGTCATTTTACACTAATAAGCTAAGTCAAACACTTTTTAAAAATGGGAAATGGATTTAAATACTCCTAACTATCACTCACTGGCGGATAATACTCCCAACTTTCATTTTGGCCATTAGCACTCCCAACTTGCAACTTATTTTGTTCCATCACCCCAAACTAACGGAGGTCTAACTTGGTTAGTCTATGTGGCAAAATTAACTTATGTGGCTTGCTGACATGTCAAAATGGCTTATCTGTGATGATGATGTGTAATAATGTATTAAATAATATATATATTTTTTTAAAATTTATAAATCCCAAACCCCCTTTGTTTACCCACCTCCAAACACTCCCTAATTTGTTTCCCCTATAAAAGTCCTCCCATTTACCTTTCCTTCTCTGCATAAACTCACCGGAGATGGTGACCGGCGCCGGTGACCTTCCTCTCCGGCGTGCGCCTCTTTTCCTCCTCTTCTAACTATATAATAATAATAAGTTTTGAAAAAGGCCCCTTAAGTTTTACACTTTTTAAAAAGGTCCCTTAAGTTTTGAAAACTCATTTGCCACGTAGACTTGTTTTGGGCTTTGCCGGGTATGGGCCGTTTGTAATTCTTTATAGATTTGGGCCCATATCCCTTCAATTATAAACTTACAAACAATGACGAAAATACGTAAATGTGAAAATTGTGATTATAATTTACATTACACATAGCCTTATATTTATACTAGTGGGTTTACCCGAGCGTTGCAGCGGGATTCATAAAAATTGTATCACCCAATGTTGTGTTTCAAATAAACTCTTACGCGCAACATTATCATCAACGGTCTTATAAATTATAATCGAAATCTTAAGGCGGACAATGTTTAATTAGAAAATCACACATATAAAAACTAAAACAAACATAAAGTCACCTTATATGTTTTTTTGATCTGGTCATAATAATCCCCACACATAAACAAATAACAAAGCTTAAAGACAAAAAAAGTTTGCCCCTACTTCAACTTATCACCTTTGTTGAACATGAATAGCCTTTCTTGAGGTTGCTCGAAAAGAAAACATCTAATTCTTGCCCCATCTTATACAACAAACATGCCAATGTTGTTGTCAAAACAAGTGGATTAACGCTTACTTGCTGGTGTTGTGGCGGGATGCCAAGAAAACTTTAAATGGGTTCGAAGTTCAGGATCCTTGTAAATATCAAACAAAAGGATATCGCTTACTTTCTATATGACTGTAAACTGCAATCAAAGACGGTGAAAAAGGTGTTATAGTTAATCGTAACTATACGAAAACGGTTTTTTACATGATCATGTCAAGTCATTTATACCAAAAGACCTAGTCATCGCTAACCAATAGGGGCATGAATTATGCCAGCTCCACTTGAATGAATGAACTAAGCAAATTAATTGGTTTAGCATGCTCAAAAATGTTTAAAAAAAATGAATATGAAGGCATACCTCAGCAATAATACGTGTTACTTGATTATAGTATAAGCATTAACATCAAATGTTAAATGTTAAATGCAAGCTGCAATTAGAAAAATCAAATTTTTTACTATTAATATGTAACTAATCACATTGCAGACTCAAGTCAAATAAAAAAAACAGCACATGAATGAGAACCTCAGTACTAAAGCAATCTATTTGCTTTGTATACATACTCTATAACTACTATGCAAGAACAAAATTTTGTAATACATAGAAATAAGCAAAGTGGTACTGTAATCTGAAGCCAAATCATTGTTTTAAGCATTGAAAGTATGCAAATGGTAAATACAGAAACAACTGCTCTTTTATTCATTATGCTCTGTCTTAAGCCTAATTCTGTAAATTTTTAACAATGCAAAATTGAAGAATGCCGACTAAATTCGTAACATTATTCGTGAACGTATTGAGTAACATAACAGAGGAGTAAAATTTGTAAATATTGTTATTAATAGGGATGCAAAGGCCGTCGTGGAACAAATCGCAGCACTCCAGCAAGTGATAATGCAAAAAGCGTTGATGGAACCATCGCCGGAGTCTGATGAAGGTGGACGGAAGTTGTACTCACTTGTACATTACGACTACTTGGCAGGAGGAGTCTCCGGCTGCTTGTGTACGTGACGACGGTTGTATTATTTATTATTACAACAGCAGATCAAGGCGTCCTAAAAACCAACCTAACCATGCCTACTCTTGCAAGTAAAACCTCAAAATAAATGCATATACACAACTGTCGCAAATGCGTAAAGGCCAACTACTAATCACATTTAAAAATCACATAGAAAATATGTTGTTCATGATGTTACCAGGTCACTAAGATGCACAAAGCACTTATCAGTTGTGTGTTTTTTTATTGTTTTTTGGTTTTATATATAAATAGCTTTAAATATACTCAAATCTAAAAAAAATTCACGCATTAAAAGTAAATGTATAACCTATACATTTGAGTTTAAAAAACTAAATACCTGACCAAGGCATAACAAGTTTTGGTAGACCCCATTCTTTAGCATGTATGCCTTAATCCCAAGGGCCGAGCAGCAAGCGAGAAAGAAGATATGTTGCTTGACATGAAATATTCCACCATCTATAAACAGACAAATAGAGTTAAAGTATGTACAAATTTGGATGTCCAAATTCAACTTCGTATGAAAAAAAGTAACTAACCTCACCTACGGATGTGCAAAGTTATTACACATAAAGTTACTTTTGTGATTCTAGGCAACATGAAAAAAAAAAACAATGCGTAAGATTCACCTCATAAGAACAACCCACCACCTTCACAATGGAATTTAAAATGGGAAACTGTGCTGCTCAGACAATTGACCCTGACCCATTTCCCATGTGATTTTGCGCTCAATCACAGGAGCTCACATCCACAATATTGTTGAAGTCTCGTTTAAAGGACATCAACCATCCAATAAACAGTTAGTTTAAGAAATATATCCCTCGCCGTTTAAAGGTATATTATTCTTTAATTACAATCCAATTTAATAAAGAATCAAACAAACACAGCCAATGATTTCAACTAAAAACAAATCAAGTTTATCACTCAACAATCCATACATATCCTAAAGCCAATATTCACATCCAAATTCCATCATCATCAAAACAAAACACAATCTATAGCATAAGTTAGGGTTTCATGAAATCAACAACACAAGTACTCAAATAAAACATCATAATACCCGGCCATGACGTTCACCAGACAGAAAACATAGTTTCTGCTGGCTCATAGCGTGAGAATAAAGCTGTGACAGAGAATTAGTAGCGTTGCTAAAACTGGCCTAAAAAAACTATTAAACATAAAAAAAAACAACAAAGCCACATAATGGAAAATTATTTTTGATACCTCCAGGAAGAAGTTCAGGAGTCTTATGAAACTGGTGAAATTCTTTTAACTTGTTTTTCGAGTCAAATCGAGCTTTATAAAGGGAGGTCATTACAAGAGTGAGTTGGGGAATTGAATGGCAATTTCAATTGTTTTTAATGGGGTTTAAATGATGAGTTGATGGTGATGATTATGAGCAGAAGGAAAGAAACGTAAAGATGGTTGGTGTGACCTAGAAAAATATAAAGAGGGAGTAATTGATTTCTTTGGTTTACATGTACAAGCATCTTAATGCATTGATTGAGTTACATGGTATAAGTATCTTAATGCATTGATTGTTACATGGTACAAGCATCTTAATGCATTGAGAAGGGTAATTTGGGAAAGATTTATATGACATTTGAGGGTTAAAGCATATGACCATTCAAATGTCATCTTAAGTTTGCCAAATTAGACATGTTTGCCCATTACTCACTCTTTATAATGTAGTAGAGATGAGAAGGGTAATTTGGGGAAGATTTATATGACATTTGAGGGTTAAAGCATATGACTATTCAAATGTCATCTTAAGTTTGCCAAATTAGACATGTTTGCCCATTACTCACTCTTTATAATGTAGTAGAGATTACTAGAGAGCTAGGCAGTAATCAAGCAAATAATGAGAGACCCAAAATTATAAAGCAAACAATAATGAGAGGCCCGATCCGGAAAAAAAAAACTGTAACCAAAGAATCTAATTGATGAAGCTAGCCCAAAATTGTTTCTCGTTTTCTTAACAACCCTGTTAATTTGGTGGATACTGGAGCCCAACGTAAACAAACGAGGCCCGGTACTTAAGCCTCATTGCACCTTAGTTCTCATCCAAATCCTAGGGCTGTTAACCTTGAGACTCGTTCTAAAGCCTATAAGAATTTGAGCTCAACGTTTTTAAAGCCTATAAGAATTTAAGATAAAACCAATCAGAACAAGCTGAGTCGTTTTACCTTTATCCTAAGCTCAACTTGCTCGAATCGTTTACGACCCTAGATTGGACCCAAAACAATATTTTTTTGATCTCATATAGGGATGAGCATACAAGGCCGAATACCGATCCCGTCCCGTCCCGATCCCGATACCGTATCAAACCGATACCGAACCGAGGGGTTTGGGGATCGGTATCGGTACCCATATTTATGGATTTTCGGTTTCGGTATTATCGGTATCGGTACGTAATCGGTATGGTATCGGTATTTTAAGGTAAAATACCGATACCATACCGGTACCGTACCGATACCGAACCGATACCGTACCGTATGTGTTCGGTATCGGTTTTTTGAACTTTTCGGTATCGGTATTGTCGGGATCGGTATCGGTTCGGTACCGATACCGTCCCGAGCTCATCCCTAATCTCATAACTACAGTGAGTGCTGATACCAATTGATACTGTCCGAACAACATCGGTACCAGTACCAACATACGCTTTTATCTCTTTTGATTCCTATAAGTAGTACCGATATCATAAACATTACCAAACACAAATATTTATTTTTGTTTTGTTACAATAACAAACCGCACTTAACTAATATCAACCGAACAACATCGGTATCAATTTCGATATTTATAAAACCAGCATCAATATCCATTTTTGTGTCTAGATAGCGCAAGGCCCATATAAAATACGGAGTACAAACAATTTCTGCCCATCGTTTCAGATAAACAAACACTCATTTCTTCAATCTTCTCAATTTGCTGCTATTAATCTGGTCTAAGTTCTTATCTCATTTGGTTTATAGCTCTGTATTTGTAAGTTATCTGGATTAATATTGCATCAGATATTATTATAGCAGAAAACTGGCATTAAATTAATCGAGTTTCTAATGGGTACACTCACAAGCTGTAGCTTTACAAGTACACCAAATCTAGGGTTTCGTTTAAGACCTAATCGTATAAACTTCACACACCGATTTCGACTGTATGATAAAAGAGATTATGTGAAGAACAGTTATGTTAATAGAGAGCTATGTTTGAGAAAGAGGCGTGGATTTGTAGGTTTAGATGGTGATGATGATGATAATAATAATACTAATAGGGGTTTATTTGGAGGGTTTGAGTGTTGTGCTAGTGGTTATGATAATAATAATAATGGTAATGATGGTGGTGGTGGAAGTGGAGGAGAGGATAATGATGTCGTTAAGGAGTCGAATTTGTCTACGATTTCGAATGACGAGGGTGCGGTTGGAGGTGAGGTGGATTCGGAGAAAGCTGTGGCGGCGCCTCCTGCTTCGGTTTCTTCCGGGGTGAGATTTTATGATTTGTAATGCTTTTGGCGTCGCATTGTGTTGTTTGTGCTTTAGTTTTAGCTGTTTGTTGGTAGTGATTGGTTATTTGAATCATTGTTAGTGTGAAAAATATAGAAATAGAGTTATGGATATGTGCAATCACACTTGTCAATTTGGCATTGCTAGAATGCTAGTAGGGGTGCAATGAGCCGAGCCAGGCCGAGCCTGAGATCGACCAAGCTGAGCTCGTTTAACTTATGAAAGCTCAATTCGAGCTTTGTTCCTAAAGCTCGAGCTCAGAGTTCGGCTCGTTTATTATTTATTTATTAATTAATTTATGTTAATTGTAATTGTAATTATTATTTTTATATAGTTTAGTTATTTTTCATAATTTTATTAATATTAGTTGTTATTATTTAAATTTATATTTAATATAAAGTTCGGGCTCGTTTCCTAAACGAGCTCGTTCTTAGGCTTGGGTTCAAGCTCGTTTAAGCTGCGCTTGTTTCGAGCCTTTTTTTAGCTGAGCTCGGGTAGCTTGGCTCGTTTGCACTCCTAATTGCTAGTATGCTAGATGGTTATTTTGTGAGTGTAATGATTCAATAAGGAAATCGCTCTTATATATTTTTAGAAGAGATAAGAATGTTAGTGTGATGCTAATAAGAATGTTGAAGCTTTGAAAAATGTTAGACAAGGATTTCTCCTTGTGATATACTTTTGTTGAAATGGTAAAAGAATACTGTAGTTGCCAGTGGAAATATAAATATAATAAAAAGAAACAATTGTATAAATGCTCCATTTTTCTTCTGCAGTCGCCAGTGGTCTCTCCGATTGGGCCAGCATATAGTAACTTTCAAGTTGATTCTTTCAAACTTATGGAATTACTTGGACCAGAAAAGGTTGACCCTGCTGATGTAAAGCTTATAAAGGACAAACTTTTCGGTTATTCAACCTTTTGGGTTACTAAGGAGGAAGAATTTGGAGATTTTGGTGAGGGTATACTTTTTCTTGGAAATCTTAGGGGAAATAGAGAAGAAGTTTTTGCCAAACTCCAGAGTCAGTTGGCTGAAATAATGGGAGATAAGTATAACCTATTCATGGTAGAGGAACCCAACTCAGAAAATCCAGACCCACGTGGTGGTCCACGGGTTAGCTTTGGAATGCTGAGGAAAGAGTTTTAGAACCAGGGCCAACAACACTTTGGCAGTATGTTATTGCTCTCTTGTTGTTTGTTTTGACTATCGGTTCTTCTGTGGAGCTGGGAATTGCATCTCAGGTATTTTACACTTCAATATGTTTTGGCAAACATTTTATATAATAGTGGTAGTTTGATACTTTGACAGTTGACTTATGAATGGACCAATTTTGGTTTTGTTTCATTTCTCTGTCGAGTTAAACCAGTTAAAAAACAGCTACAGCAGGAAATGCATCGAAAGTCACCCAAAGTGTATTTTTAATGCATAGATCCTCCTAAATCATTTTATTTAATAAACCATATTACATTTAATCTTATTTCTCTAGTCATATCTTCTTAACTAATTTCTCTAACCCTAGTTTACACACTAATTAATTACAAAAGATGGACACCGTATATAAGCGCCATATGGTATCACTATTTACCAAATATGCCAGCTGAGCCACCCATCATAAACATTTACTTCATGGCTACGGGAGTCCTTTACGAAACCAAGAACACCAAATCCGGCCAAAAAGCCGTTTAATTCGGGTAAAAAGATCACCTTACCCCAAACATCTTACCTCCGGCCAACAGTGAGGTCACCCACACCCTACAACAAAATGGTATCAAGAGTTGAAACAACAGGTGCTACTAGAATAGTAGAATCTCCTTATTTATTTTATGGTGAACTAGTTGATGCGCTTGTGTTCAGCAATGAACCTTTTAATACTTCGTAACGAAAACACACCATATTTCTTGTTTTGGATTTGTTAAAAAATGATATATAATTGAGTCACGCCTTTCGAGATCCGGTCCATCATCAGCTCAGTCAGATCTTCTTGTTTGCCCGCTTTGATTAGGCTTCCTTTAACGGATTTGATCGGCATTTCGTGCATATTTGCCCATCTTGGTTTTGTGAACTAAAAAGCAGCCATTGATTGTTTAGCACTTGTTTTTCTGAGATCCTGCCTTGGATGGAAATTATGCAACTCATAATTTGAAATCCCATCTTAAAGCATGTGACTGGTAAATTTGTTTTGCTACATCAGAAAAACTAGATGGAGCCTTTTGAACCAAAATATACATGAACAATATTGGTAGTTATCACGAAAGAGCTAGAAAGTAAAACTTTGAATGCCACCTTAGCCAAAAGGGAAATTTTGCCTCTTGGGATGAAGTCCAAGGAATGTGTTGTTGACTTGTTGCAATTACTTTGTAAAGAACGAACAACTACTTTCCATGTTTCTTTACTAATATTATCGAATGAATCAATGTGGTATCCTTTTATTAATTAAGGTTTTTTGTTGAACAGATAAATCGTCTTCCTCCTGAAGTAGTTAAGTACTTCACAGATCCAAATGCCATTGAACCCCCGATATGCAACTGCTTTATCCATTTGTAGAATCTGCATTGCCATTAGCATATGGAGTTTTGGGTGTTCAGTTATTTCACGTAAGATAATACATTCTAGAAATCTATCGTTACTTTGCTCTTTTTCTTATGTTATGTAAAATGTAAAAGCTCTAATGTTCAAACCGATGATATGGTAAATATATTTAGATAGTGATTAGCTTATTCAATCACCATGTCCTTTTTTTTGCTATAAAGATACTATTGTTGTTCTTGCGAAGTATAGCTTTCTTTCTTCTCTTTTATTAACACAAATGGTGACTTGGCATACATTGAAATACGATGGTTTAAAGTTTATTTTCATATTTTTGGATGCAGGAAGTTGGGCATTTCCTTGCTGCCTTCCCAAAGAAAGTAAAGCTAAGCATTCCCTTCTTTATTCCCAATATCACTCTTGGAAACTTTGGGGCAATCACTCAGGTTCACACTTATTATAATTTTTCTAGATCTATAGACAGATATATGTATCATTACCATAAAGCAAAAAAGATACTTTCTCTTTCATTACTTTGATTAAAAAATGATAAATGTTTCTTGAATCTTGCAGTTTAAGTCGATTCTTCCCGACAGAAAGACAAAAGTAGACATCTCTTTAGCGGGCCCGTTTGCAGGGGCCGCACTATCACTTTCCATGTTTGCTGTTGGACTGCTGCTTTCATCAAAACCAGACGCTGCAGCCGATATGGTGCAGGTTCCTAGCATGCTTTTTCAGGGCTCTCTACTTCTTGGGCTCATCAGTAGAGCCACATTAGGATACACGTATGTTTTTCCACTTCACCATGTTGATTGTTTGGTGATTGATTTTGTTTTATAAAGAACTTGTAGATATTCACTCTTTTACATAATGGGCTTATAATGTTTTTCCCTGATTGTTATTTTAATGTCTATTGTTGTCTATGTAGTGCGATGCACGGAGCTACAGTTTCAATCCATCCACTTGTAATTGCTGGCTGGTGATGTACTGTTCTTGGATGCTATTATTTTCTATTTGAAATTTTCTGTTTTCACCGATGTTTATTTAATTATTACAAAATATTAACTGCATTGATGTTATGTCCACGAGATTCTTCTGTTTTGTCATTACTGAAGTGACAACAGCAACGGGCTAAATGATGTAATTTCTGGTACCTGTCGAAGTGAGTTGGGTTGATCTAAAACATTGTTCATCTCAAAAAATAACCTTCTTCCAAGTAAATAGTTGGTTAAAATTGAATATATATGATTTAGGTGATTTATTTATTTAAAATACATTCAGGGCAACTTTAATCCCGTTCAATCCATTTCCTTTATAGCTAAACTTTTAGTTTACTGGTTTGACCAACTTACGGCTGTGCGCATATAATGTATATATGTGTGGCCCTCGGGGGGCAAAAGTAAAGTTGCACTAATTTTAACGTTATTTTACTAATTTCGTGAAAATAACGTTAAAAAACGACGGACGGTTAATCATGCATCATGTGGTGGCGTTGATAGCCAAAAGACAGGGGGCACATGCACCAATCGGGCTTGTCCCGATTGTTAAGTGTTATGTGCCTTATGTCCAAGGCTTGATACAAAACCACTATCGAGCCGGGGGTCTCACTGGAAGCAGCCTCTCTATTCCCACGGGGTAGAGGTAAGGCTGTCTACATCTTACCCTCCTCAGACCCTACCTTAGCTTTGCTATTGGTGGGATAAACTGAGTATGATGATGATGATGTTTGACCAACTTAAATCGGCCGACTCAAGTAAATGGGTTGAAATCGCCACCTCAAATTTTAGTTAGTTTGACTTGTAGTCAGTCGTATCTAGAGCAAAAGTTGCACTTAATGTGGCTTAACTTATCTGAAATTTGGTCTTCATTTTGTTAAATTGAGAAATTGACTTTGCAGGTGTGGTTTGACTACTACAGCTTTCAATATGCTTCCAGTTGGATGCCTTGATGGCGGAAGAGTGGTTCAGGTTTTTGTTTAAAACCCAATTTTGTAACTGACTGAATTAGTAAATGGAGTTTATATACTTCTATAAACTATAACCTTAAACATATCGTTATGATTCTGACAGGGTGCTTTTGGGAAGGATGCACTCGTTGGATTTGGTTTGACCACTTATTCATTACTTGGGTTAGGAGTGGTATGTCGACTTTTTAATTCCTCCAAACGTTATTCACTTTTATATTGTTAAAATCCGGGAGTTTTCGAAAAATCATTATCTTACCCACAGAAATAGTATGATAGACATTATTAATGTATTAATAATGTTATGTATATTCTCGTGAATGCAGCTTGGTGGACCTTTATCGCTTCCTTGGGGATTGTATGTGCTGATATGCCAGGTATGATATATAAATTTAATTTCATCACATTGATATAGTAAGTTCAGTTATGTAGATACAGTCATACACTCATACTTCTCTTTTAATGTCATCTTACCTTCTTCACCCTAAACTACTTTCTGTATATTTGAACACAACAACTAGCTGTAATTTGACAACTTTATTCTTATATCTTGAACATTTTCCATCTTTTTCTTATGATGAAGGGTAAAATTGTCAAATATGCATAAATCACTTTTGATTTATACATATCACCTTCCATATTTCTAGTATTTACAACTAAGAGGTTAATATACCAACTAATTTTGCAAAACCTACTCTAAATATTTGGTAATATGAGTTTTTCGTGATATTAAAATTTTACATTTTGACAGAGGGCAGCGGAAAAACCTTGCCTGAATGATGTGACAGAGGTTGGAACCTGGAGAAGAACTGCGGTTACAGTGGCCATATTTCTCGTTGTTTTAATACTGCTACCGTATGGGATGAGCTGGCAGAAGAGTTGGGTATTGGGCTTGTAACCACATTATAGAGGAATATATAACATGATAAAAATCATACATAGTTTAGTTTCAGATTTTTAATTAAAAGCAAGTAAAATGTATTTTTGTAATTGTTCTTGTTTGCATCTATTTATAGTCGATTGCCAGATTGTTGGCATGGCAGAAGAACAGCTTATTTGATTATCATTACAGCTATGGAAGTCATCTAGATTGAAGCATTTGGTCACTGAATGCTAAAGGGTCCCACTTTTGTCCTCGTTATCATCGTCGATGCGCAGCTGCCTCCGTGAGTCTGTTATTGCTGGCACTCCAGCAAACAGTGTGGTCTTGCTCTGAGCTATAAATGAGGTGCAAAGATGCAACCATCAACACATCTCCTCAAGGTTACATGCTCCTCAAGGGACCACACTAATGCCAACGCTCGAGCCTGATCCTGGGGACACTAATTCTGATGAACCGCTTTTAGTGTTTGGTTCGGCCTCGGATCACCTTATAACAGTTTCTTTACATGCTGCATTCCAGGTCTAGACTCTTGAATGCTAGACATTGACCAACCCGACAAGACCTGATTCCGATTTCATCGTAGCAACAATCATTAACTAACTTCTGATTTGTCAAACTTAGTATATTCTATTTTTTTCATAAACTACATCCACAGAACTACCAAAAACTCAAGTTTGATTACTAACCCACAATACAATATCACAGCATTCATTATCACACATTATTGTTACAGATAAATGTCACAAAACAGTAAGCTAGAACCCTAATCTTTACAAATCAAATTCAGCTGGATGATCTCATAATATCTACTTCTTTGCATACTGAAAAAGTAACGCTACTGCTGTATCATCGCCCGTTGTGAAGATGAAACAGGAGACCCTTCACTACTGTGCCAAGCATCCTGAACTTGTGCAGCAAATTGCATATTCCACAACATATCCTCCACAGAAGGTCTCTCTAATGGATCATTCACCAAACACCTGCAGCAGATCTCCACCATTGTTGTCAACGATTGATCAGAACATGCATCACGTACCGCTGGATCAACAATTTCCTTTATAGCCGCATCCTCGGCTGTGATTCTAGTTTGGAACTGTTGTTTTACCGACTCTATTTCCTTTTGTGTGCATAATGGTTTTCCTAATATGATTTCGAGTAGTATTACACCGAAATCGTACACATCAACTTTCTCCGGATGATCCTTCACTATTGTTGTTTTACCGATTCTGTTTCCTTTTGTGTGCACACCGTCCTGTTGAATTGCGAATATTATAACTCATATTGTTTGACGTAGTTGATAGATTGTAAGACGATGACATATTTCATCATAAATAGTTAAATACCTTCTGGATGTTCTGATCCACTAATGACAAATTGTAGCAGCTGATCTTTGCAGCGAAATTTTGATCCAACAAGACGTCTGTTATCTTCAGGTTGCTTGAGAACAGTCGGGGAACGATACCAGAATGAAGAAACTGAATCCCCTTCACTACGCCGATTGCAGCTGCTACTCTTTGACTCCATGACAAACTTCTTCCACTGTTCTTCCCTATCAGACAATTCAAATGTTTTCGAGTGTTTCAGGCTTTCAAGTTTCAGCTAGCAGGTAGGTTTATACTTTCTACTTTATGTGATTGTTTGAAGTGTTTATCGAGTTTACCGGAAATCCAGTCTCTAAGTGTGCCATTAGGCGCATACTCGAACACCAGAAACAGCCTGCTGACACTTGCGTCATCCAGATAAAACTCAAAGCAGTGTCCAATAGCACTTACCAAATGCTGGTGTCTGAGTTTCGAGATCAACTCTATGTGGCGAGTAAACCTTTGCGTATTGTGATTTCGTTTCATTTTCAGGCATTGGATGGCTACGAATGATCCGTCCCTAAGTTGGCCTCTGTACATCTAATGTTCGAAAAAGAAGTCATCAACTCATCATAACCGAATTTGCTTCTATAGACACAAGAAAGATGTTAACGTAAGCGATGAAAATGTACCTGACCATGAGACCCTTCACCTATGAAAGTAGATGTATGGAAGCCATTAGTAGCTTCCTCGAGCTCCTCCAACGAAAAGGTTCGGTATGGGGGGATACCAAGTGTTGCAAGCTTCATTGCTCGCGTTACGTATCCTTCGAAATGGAATAATTAGTTTGTTAAACAAGTACAAATGAACACAATCAGATGTAACAAGAAGCTTACTTGCATCTGAAAGCAACTTTGAAGTGTACGAAGCGGAAGCATTTTCCGGTACTGGCAGCTGCGTTTTAACCGCCTTTTTACCATGAACTTGTCTGAAAATCAAGAATGCTACACCAACTAACAAGATCCCGCCAATAATCCCTCCGGCAAGCCCTAAAGCGAGAGCTACTTTTGAGCTCTTACCGGTCTTGTGATGTCTAGGGATGATTCCTACAGCCAAAGCTTGGTTGCTACAAAACGAGATCGGATTTTGACTTTTGATTTCATTGCCATTGTTTGTAGTCAAACAGTTCCCATCATAGACCACATTCCGGGCCTTTGAAGACACAAGACAGCTAGGTAGTTTCCCAGTCAAAAGATTAGCAGACAAGTCGATGAATTCGAGCGCAGGATTACAAGCAAGATCCTCAAAAAGCATACCCGTAAACCGGTTCCCTTCAATGTCTATATAAGTTATTGATGGTAAAGATAGTATAGAAGTCGGAAAAGGTCCCATGAATCGGTTTAAAGCTATGTCTAGCCTTTTGAGTTGATAAAATGAATGTAGTTCTTCGGGTAGACCCGCGGTGAACTTGTTATCTCTTAGCACAATGGAGATAATTCTATCAGTGACCCGAGGGAACTCGGGTCCAAGAGAATTATCTTCAAGTTCAAGAACTTGAAGGTTTCTCAACCTATGAAGATCGGGCACCTGGCCCGATAAATTGTTATGAGAAAGCCCAAGAACCCGAAGATCAACCAAACTCCCTAACGATTCAGGCAACGGCCCGTTTAGCATATTCTTCTTCAAACTCAAAACCGATAAACGCGATAAGAATCCAACACGAGCTGGAATCCAGCCCGTAAAGTTGTTATCGTCGAGTACAAGCGACTGGAGATCGGTCAAAGATGTGATCGCGGGCTGGATAGTACCGGTGAAATGATTCGAACTAATATTAAGTATCTCTAGTGATGATAATTGTGAAATTGTGGCAGGTAACTGTCCCCATAATCCTAATGAAACCAACTTAAGAACTTTTAAGCTTGGCAGCTTAACTAATGCCGCGAAAAGCGCCTCTATTGAGAAATCTTTAGGCAATGGAGGCGCTTTATCGCTATTGATTATGTGAAGCTGTGTCACTACATCATCATAACAAACTACTGTAACAGATGAACTTTGAACTGTGTTGCAGAAATCAGTAGCATTGTTCCAGCTTCTAAGAACAGCAGGATAATACAAAAGATGTTGAATTTCCAAAAGGCTATGTTCTTGAGAGGCATTATGTGGTTTAGAACAATGAATTGGTACAAACAGAACAGCCAAGAGTACAACCACTATATGCAATGAATAAGAAACCATTGCCATTGAGTTCATAACATTAACATATCAAGATCCTGAACAAAGAACAGATTTTTATCAAACTGTTTGATGAAATTCAAGAATTTAATTCTTACCCATTTCAAGAAACAGTGATTAGTGTAATCTTTAAGCCTTAATAACACAAAATAAACATTTTTATTCATCAAAGAAAGAATAATAATTAGGTAAAAGGTGAAGGGTTACCTCTTGATCTTGATTACATAAGAAGCAATGCTGTTTGAAATTGGAACGTTCAGACCCTCTCCGGACTAATATTTGTTGTAGCAACACTAATTTAGGAAGATTAAGATGGAAACCATATGAAAAACCCACATGAGTTCATGTGCATACAAAGACAACTACAACTGAAAAATATATTATGAAAACAGAGTGTCTTTGAAATGAAGTTATATTATTATTATTACAAGTTTGACTCAAATTCCATCTAAAATGACAACAAACCCAACTCAATACTTAGTTGGGATTTCAATTTTCATGCTTTCTGTAATTCTATCACTCTCACACACAGTGATATACACACAGTTGAGCATTCTTGAACAAGTTTTGAGCTTTTTATTTATTTATTTATTTATTCTACATATAGGATTTTCCTTAATGTTTTCTTACTTTATGTTGCACACACACATACTGATATGAACACACAGTTACATGTTGTTGAAAAGTTTGAAGCTTTTAGAGCTTTAATGGAGATGAGAGTATGGCAACAGGAGATGAGAAAAGGAAAAGGTTATCTAAAGATTCTTGCACTTTAATTCTTTCACCTCCAAATGCATGTGCGTGTTTTCAGTGTGTGTGTGTGTTTTTAATGCATCTTTAGAAAGCAGAAAGAAAGCTGCAAGACACACACACACCATACATCATGTATATCTCTATTTAGTATTTACAAGAGGTATGATACAGGTGTCAAATAAACCAGTAATGATTATATAATCACCATATGTTCTTACTCATGATCATTAAATATTTGAGGTTTGTCACTTTTAGTTGATATTTTTAGAAGGGTGCTATTATTCACATCCACCGTCTAGACTTATACGGTCTGTATAGGATTTACTTTTCCTGCTTATATAAACTTATATGGGTCGTATAATGTTATACGACCACATAGAATCTCACGAGAAAACTGCAACACTTTTATCTTGTCATTTGATCTATAAGGTCCATATAACATTATACAACCCGTGTATAGGGTGTACTCTTGTTACACCCTTTTAAATCACATAATTATATCATATATGTACTAAAAAGTCAAGGAATGATGATAAATAAAGTATACAATATATTGTGTAATAATTACTATAAATACAAATTCTATTCATTAAAAATTTATGCTTACTAGCTAAGAATTTGTTATTTAGTTGTTATATTTTTCGTAAATCTTATTGTCTAACATTAAATTTCAATTTGTTTTTATTTATATAATAATTATTATAATTGGTTGTCATAATCTGGACAGCTATGGATTTAGACCATAAGGTCCAAGTCAAGTGTGACATGTTTTTCTATGTGGTTTGTCTATTTTTCTTAAGGGTTTTTTAGTTATTTGATTTTTTATTAAATAAATTCATTTAAGGTAGTAACATGTATTTAAACGCAATAGTAATATTTCTACTTATATTGCATGAGTTATGTAGACTTTTAATGAAATAAGCTACTGCCAAATTTGTTATAATTAGTTGATGACCATTAAGCATGTTATTTTAATGAGAAAAATATTAAATTTAATTGGTGTTCAAATTAATTTCCAAAAACACTTTAAAGAACATAATTCTAAATTTCTAATTAGAGTTAATTTCGATTTTACAAATGTGAACGTAAAAATAATAATAAAATTATGTTTAGGGATTTCAACTTTAAATCAAACATGAAAATATACAAATACTTAAATAATAACAGATAGAAAAAATAACAAACAATTCAAAATAAACTAAAAGTAACTGAAGAAAATAAAATACAAGGTACAAAGGTAAATTTAAAATTTTCATTTTTTTTTTTCAAAATGCATTTGATCTCATACAAGGGACTTGTATTCCGGTTATACCACCAAAGACTATAGTAAGTTGTCATTCCTAAATGGTGTGTGTTCTAGTCTTGTAGGCCATGTTGAACACTAGTGTAAATATTAAGGTTTGATTTAGTGGGTATGTGAGTTTTTCGTTCCGAACAAGAAAACATAGAGATCTCAAACAAACATTAAGTAAAGAATATAGATCTAGTGCAAAATATTTGTATATTTTAGTAATAAAACTAACTTAAAATAAAAGCTTTGTTAAAACAATTTTAAAGTTGAGAATTTAAAATCACAAACAACTCAACTTAAGTAAAGAACTTTGGATGTTAAAGGAAGGAAGGCAGGTATCAATTACACGTAGGAACCTTTTGTCTTTTCACCAAAAGTTGGTATTTGTGGAATTGTGAGAAGCAATAATCCGAAGGAAACGTATGTCTCTCTGAATTTACATATTAATGTGCCAACAAAATAATATCTTTGCAAAAAAGAAAATACCCTTTTTACATTCGTTTAAATTATTTTTAATAGTTAACGAGCCCAAATTATAACAAAATGAAATTTAATGGGTCAAATGTTTTATGAGCCCACTTCTACTGTACATAGCTAAATTCGTTACGATTTATGATTGCTCAACATACAGATACAGTTTTAGATATTTAATTTAATATTTTAATTTTAATATATATGTATATATATATACACACATGGACAAGCGACTATAATTATTCAGAAGTACGTCATTTTGATTCACTTTTAATTAAATATAATTTAAAGTCTTTATTCACAAATCTATTCCCACGTTAAGTATCGTATTTTCTATTTGAAGAAGAAAAAAATTATCTCCTGCAAGTTTGGTGTGAAGGATCTGAGTGAGGACGTGATTGAAGTTGACTATGAATAGTTTTTTTTTTTTGAACAATCAAACGCAATCTCATTTCACCAACAAATATTACATATCACCTAGAATCGCCCCGACACAACTAGCCAGAGGCTACCCGGGTCGATGTATTATATCTTCTAATGCGCTTTATTACATTAAACATGAGCATCTAACAACCTACCAAAAACAGTCCCAAAGAAATCAACAAAATAACGCTTCAACCGTTGTCAAAAATTGTAAAATCCCACCATTTCGGCTTGTCCGCCATTGAAATCTTCCCCCTTTGTACCAACCACCAAAAGGACTCGGTCTTGACCTCATAAAGCATTAATGGTGTAGCCGTGTTTTCCGATCTGAATATCAACTCGTTACGGCCGATCCACAATTTCCACATACCTGCGAGAACAATCGCATGAATCGCCTTTGCCGCCTTCCTTGATTTGCTGAGTTTCCAGCCTTCTTCCAGCAGCTCCGTGACCGAATTCCTATCGGCAAGTGACGGTGCCTTAAGCCATTCACTGACGTTCCACCACAACGCTCTAGCCCACACGCAATTAATCAAAATATGTACCGTGGTCTCTACCTCTAACCCACATCTCTTGCACAATCCGTCCCCCATCTGCAGCCTCTAAAAGCCAAATTTTCAGCAGTCGGTATCTTGTTTTCCATTGCTCGCCACCCAAAATAGTTCACCTTTGGAATGGCATAATTATTCCAGAAGAATTTATGCACTTGTGCCGCTCCTGTGGTCATTCTGTGCAGATCTTCTCTGACCAGTTTCACCTCAAAATCCAGCTCTTTGTCCTGAGTTTTCCATTTCCAAACATCGGCCTGTTCTCCAATCGCTTGTGCTGCCAACAGAGACTGCAGCCTCTGATATGCTGCGGTCTCTTCGACAGTGTTCGGCAAACGACTCCATGATACTTCCCACACCACAGATCTATTATTATCTATATATATTAATAGAAAGACACTTCAATAGTGTCTTTCTATTAATATATATATTGGCCACTAACTTTTACGTTAACTTTATTTTCTGCCACTAACTTTTAAGTTAACTTTATTTTCTTTTAATTTGACCACCAAACTTAGACCAACAGTTATCTATATATTGACACTTCAATAGGGTCTTTGTTTTAATATATGGCCACTAACTTTTACGTTAACTTTATTTTCTGCCACTAACTTTTAGGTTAACTTTATTTTCTTCTAATTTGACCATCAAACTTAGACCAACAATTATCGATATATTGACACTTCAATAGAGTCTTTGTTTTAATATATATATTGGCCACTAACTTTTACGTTAACTTTATTTCTGCCACTAACTTTTAGGTTAACTTTATTTTCTTCTAATTTGACCACCAAACTTAGACCAACAAACTTTTCGCTTTTAAGATTTAAAACTTTGGCCACTAACTTTTAGCTTAACTTTATTTTCTTCTAATTTGACCACCAAACTTTTAGCTTTTTGGATTTCAAACTTTGACCACCAAACTTTTAGCTTTTAGGATTTCAAACTGTGACCACTCAACTTTTTAAAACTTGCGTTGCACTTTGGCCAAAATTTAGCTTTTAGGATTTCAAACTTTGACCACCAAACTTTAGCTTTTAGCCGCGAGTATTTTTTGAAGCCAACACAAGAATAATAGTCACTTAATATTATCTTTTATGTACACGAAACCCTCCACGCAACAGGAGCTCCCACAGCGGCGTGCGATCTTAACGTTCGCCAAACACTCAACGCAACAGGAGCTGCCGCCGCGTTTCGCACAACAGCCGCACCCGCGGCGAAGCGCGGGCAACTAATACCTAGTTATTATTATTATTAAGACTATTATTAAGAAAGCCCCTGTTATTATTATCAATAATCCGACCAGACCCAATATTAAACTGAATACTATTATCATTATGCCGATTGGACCTAAGAATACTACTATTATCATTATGAAGACCATCAACAGGGCTGTAATTAATATTATTATTATCATTATAACTATAATTATTATTATTATTATTATTATTATTATTATTAGTAATACGAACCTCAGAATTCTGGAGGTCAATATTATTATTATTATCGCTATTACTATTATTATTATAATTATTATTATAATTATTATAATTATTATTATTATTATTATCATTATTACTATTATTATTATAAATACTATTAACAGCACCCGAAAGCTTGTAACAATCCGCTACTTTGACTCCTTTAGACTTGCTCAGTTGGTATAGTTCCGGGAATAGGTTCTTCAACTTCCTATCCGGGCACCATCCGTCCTCCCAAAACCTTATCGTCGATCCATTGCCCACTTTGCACACAAACTTGGCTTCCAAATCTATACCCCTTTTATTGAATTCATCATGGATCATAGCAATCGAGTGCCAAGTCCCAGCCCCAGTTATCTTCCTTGGAACCAAGCCATTTGCCCTACCCCTGCCATGAATGGCGTTCACCACTTTGCACCAAAGCTGTTCAGCCGCAGACTTATAACGCCACCACCACTTGGCGAGTAAGCCTAGATTCAAGTCTTCTATACTTCCCACACCCATACCGCCCGAACTTTTAGCTTTCAATATTTTTTCCCAGGTAACCCATTTGATTTTGTTAGTACCGATTGATCCCCCCCATAGAAACCTTCTACGAATCCCCTCCAGCACTTTGATTACCCCCGTAGGCACTTTGAATAATGACATGTAATAATTAGGCATTGCTCCCAAGACGGCCTTCACAAGAACAATTCTACCCGCGAAAGATAAGGATCTAGCTTTCCAAGACGAAAGCTTTGTGTTGAACTTATCGATGATGGGTTTCCAACTCTTGATGCGTTTCATAGATTCTCCGACCGGCAGCCCCAAATACACGAACGGTAAAGACTTGGGAGTACAACACAAAATTGCTGCCATTTCACTAACCACCCTATGTTCGACATTTATCCCAAAAATATTGCTCTTCGTTAGATTTATCTTTAAGCCGGATGCCATGGAAAAACAACGCAAAATTCTGTTAAGACTTCTAATGTTCCCTTCAGTCCATGCGCCCAGGAATAAAGCATCGTCAGCATAGAACAAATATGACACCATTGGACCGTTGTTCGGTAACTTTACCCCTTCAAATGCACCGCCTTCAACCGCCTTTGACACCATAACGTGCAATGCTTCCATGACGATGGTAAAGAGGAATGGCGAGAGGGGGTCGCCTTGCCTAAGACCCCTCTTGAGCTGGAATTCAGATGTTGGTGTGCCATTTAACAAAATTGCCGATCTAGCCGTAAACAGCAACCCCATCATCCACGTCTTCCATTTCGTAGGGAACCCCATGTGGTGCATTATGTTTATTAAAAATTTCCATGAAAAACAGTCGTACGCCTTCTCGAAATCAACCTTAAAGAGGAGTATCTCCTTTTTTGCTTTCTTTGCCCACGAAACCACTTCATTTGCAATTAGCGGTCCGTCGAAAATGTTTCTACCTTTGATGAATGCTGTTTGTTCACTAGAAATCACACTCCCGAGAACCCTTTTAAGTCTACCCACCAAAACTTTCGAGATGACTTTGCCAATGACTCCGATTAAGGAGATTGGCCGGAAATCCGAAAATGTTAACGGGTCATTTACCTTTGGGATCAATGCAGCAAAAGACGAGTTACACGAATGATGGATCGAACCATGGACAAAGAACTCGTCCAAAATATCCCCCATAAACTTTTCGAAGTGTTCCCAATAGTGCTTCATGAAGGCGAACGTGTAGCCATCCGGGCCCGGCGATTTTTTCGTTTCCACAGTCCCAAACCGCATCTCGGATTTCCTCTTTGGAGAATGCCCCTACCAGTGATGCCGCATCTTCAGTCGATAGTCTTTTGAAACCCTCCCCCGATAACCTTGGCCTAACTTGTTGTGGTTCATCGAATTTCCTACTAAATATTTCTACCGCTTTGTCTTTAATTGTATTCGGTTCTTCCACCCACACACCGTCAATCATTAACCCAACTATCTTATTTCTTGCTCTTCTACTATTAATCACCCCGTGAAAGAAAGCTGAGTTCTCGTCTCCTTGTAAAATCCATTGTAATCTGGACTTTTGTTTTAAATCTTTGGCTTTATCCCATTCCCATTTTCTAACCACCAGTTTCGCTTCTTTCCACTCCTTAACCTCCACCTCAGTCAGCATTCTACACTCAGCTATCCCTTGAAGGTTCGATATATGACCACGAGCTTGCTTAACGACACTTTCTTCCGCGGCTACCTCCTCCACTCTCCAATTTTTTATCTGGGCCTTAACATTTTTTAAACTTTGCAACAGCTTGATGTCAGCCCTGTTTGTAACAACTTCAGCGGATAGGCCCACATGAACCGCATTATCCATCCCAGGTTTACCAATCCACGAGTTAAATAGTCTAAAAGGAATAGGACCAAAAGAGGCCTCGGAAACTGACAGGACAATCGGCGAATGATCTGACACGTCTCTATCAAGTGCTACTAACTTTGCATTCGGCCACTTGCCCACAAATAAATCACATACCAGCACCCTATCCAGTTTACTATGCTTAAGTCCGTCCGGTGTCATAAACGTAAACCTTCTACCCCCATATTATACTCCGAAAGGCCCGCTTCCGAGATGAAATATGTAAAACAGAACACCGTTATGTTTATCACAGGGGAGAGGGAAGATATCTCTGTGACCACCTTCCGGCGTGAAAATAAGTATTGTTTTAAGAAGCGGAAAGTATAGAGAGAAATGTTTGGTTCGGTGAAGAGAAGTTACCAAATGGGGAATTTCTTTGAGGTATTTATACTTTTTGTAGTGGGCTTCGAAGATCTTTGTGCCCATGGGCCTTTACTCCAAAGCCTTGTCCATCGGATAAGTAGCTTGATACGAGCCTATTGAGTTGGTTCGGCCTTCGGCCTAAAATCACATATTCTCTTCACTAATAAAATAGGTTTAAGTTTGTTGATACAATATACTTTAATATTTTTTATCTATATCTATACTACTATATAATGGGTTCTAGATGGGTAAGATAGTAATTTTCATTTAATTTTAAGACACATAAAAACATTGTTTTTGCATTTGGTACAAGTGTTAATGCATAAATAAGTTCTCATTTACATTATTGTCCCCCTATCTTTTAGCATTTAATAATGTAGTGTAATAAATGACAATCAATAATGTAGTATTATTATATCTAGCATTTATATTTATAATGCAATATTTTATTATAAAAGCTTGTAAAAATCTTATTAAGTTATACTAAAAATAATACAAATTTAACTAACATATTCAAACTCAAATAAAAGTAATAGGCATTGTCCCATTCATGACTGATTAGGTCATTAGGAAAACTAACATAATTGTCAAACAAGAATAGATGATGACTTTTAGTTTAAATGTCATGGTTTCTTTGATTCGCACAAACAACACAAGCTTCTCCTTCACACTTATGGGTGTCTCATTAGACAAAACAATCGCCAACGTGAGAAATGACATATATACGTTCGGAGCATATTAGAGAATATACCACAAAATCAACCAGTTAGAACCACGGGATGGCAAACCTATACCACACGCCATTCTTTATTTTTTATGGCTTCATTTAGAGTATTTAACTAAATTTTTTTTACCATAGACTGAAATCTTGTCTTCTGCTTTAAGTTTTCAGTATTCTCCTACATCACTTTATATTTTCATGCATGCTTTCAATATCAAAGGACTTTCACCAAAATAATTGTCAAACAAGAATACATGATGACTTTTAGTTTAGAAGTTATTGTATATGTAATAAAAGTTTACGGTTAAAAATTACAATCAATAGAAAACAACGTCGTGGTTATTGTGTTAATCAAGAGCAACCTCATGGTTTCTTTGATCAAATGTCATGGTTTCTTTGATTCGCACATACAACACAAGCTTCTCCTTCACACCTATGGGTGTCTCATTAGACAAAACAATCGCCACAAGATCGACCAGTTAGTACCACGGGATGGCAAACTCATCCTATACGCCATTCTTTATTTTTTATAGCTTCATTTAGAGTATTTAGCTACTTTTTTTCTAGAGACTGAAATCTTGTCTTCTGATTCAAGTTTTCAATATTCTCCCGCATCAATTTTTATTTTTTATTCGTGCTTTCAATATCAAAGGACTTCCACCAAAATAACTGTCACACAAGAATACATGATGACTTTTAGTTTAAAAGTATAATATATGTAATAAAAGTTTATGGTTAAAAGTTACAATCAGACAAATGTTGTGTTAATCAAAAGCAACGTCATGGTTATTGTATTAATCAAGAACAATATCATGGTTTCTTTGATCAAATGTGGTGGTTTCTTTGATCCGCGCATACAACACGAACTCTCCTTCACATCTATGGGTGTCTCATTAGATGAAACAATCGCCAACATGAGAAATGACGTATATACGTTCGAACCATATTAGGGAATATACCATAAAATTGACCATTTAGTACCACGGGATAGCAAACCCATCCCACACGCCATTCTTTATTTTTTATGGCTTCATTATAGTATTTCGCTACTTCTTTTTACCAGAGACTGAAATCTTGTTTTCTTCTTCAAGTTTTGAGTATTCTCCTGTAGCGCTTTATATTTTCATACGTGCTTTCAATATCAAAGGACTTCTCTTACATATATTGTGTTCAGGAGTATTGTTTTTAATCATTATTTTTCTCTTATGGTTTTTATATTTAGAAAACTCTATGGTGTAATCTATTGTTTCAAACTGTGGGTTAATTTTACACCGTATGATATTTATTACAAACTTATAGTGTTATTCTACTACAACATCTACACCTACTTTATACTAAAATTGTATGCCCTCCAATCATATATTACACATTATCAATATGTTTGTATAATATACAACACCAACAGCCTGATTGACCAAAAACAACACCAAAACGCAAACACAATGCAGCTCCGCCGCAACGCGCGGGTTCCTGCTAGTTTAATAATAAGAAGAGAATGGTTTTCACTAAACATAAAAAAAGGTAAAGAAACTTGTCACGTTGCAATGTTGCATCAATATCATGCACCATTTGCATTTGGTAGGGTACACAAAAAGAAGCAAATGGTACGAAAAGATAGTGGGCCTTATTATGGGACTGTTAGGAGAATAGTGGAAGTAACAATACACACAAACGGGGTTTGTAGGGAAAAAAACGAACGAATAATAACTTTTCTAAACACATACTTACAACTTCAGTTATTTAGTTTGATTAAATTATGAACAAATTATAAATCAACACTGTTAATAGAGTTGAAACTATTGTCCTTCTCATAAGAGAAATCACTCAAATAAACATTCACCACCCTTTATCTATATCTATACTATTATATAATAGGTGCTAGATGGATAAGAAGGTAAATTTACATCTTTTTTTAAGATGGCATATCAAGAGTCTTAGTATAAATCTATACTTTTTGTTCAATTTCTTCCTTTTATGCCCTCTTGTACAACATTTAATAGTAATTGTATAAATGAGTAATGCAAGTCATATACCTTATTCAATCTTTGAAACCGTCAGATTGATTTTTGAAACCTCTTCGGTTCTGCTCCATTATACCCTTAAACGAAACCCTTGTAATCAATGCCATGGATATAATTGCAATTGAATGGGAAATTCAATTGAAAAGTGATGAAGATTCTTCTTTAATGATTATGTTGCAGTGTTTAAAATTTTGTCTTGATAAATCGTCATTCACTTATTCGAAATTATCTTTATTGGAGTTGTTTGTTGTAAGTCTCATTGTTCTGATTTTAAATATGTACCATTTACTTGTATTTTAATTCTAAATGAAAACATAAAAACTTGGTGAATAGAGCGACAAATGAAGTAGCAGCAAAAAATTCATATTACTACTTTGATAGTTTCAATGAGTTATTACATAATTCATTATTGTACATCTACAAATTGGAAAATTGGGTACACCAGTTAGAGAATGAAATATAAGTAATATATTGTTAGTGGAATTGCATTGTGGATGTTGAATTAAATGGTATGAAAACAAGCGTCACCCGAGTTTAAAGTGTCTCCAGCAACACGCACTCATTTGCTAATAAATTGTTTTAATGATTTTATCTTGGTGATTTCTTTTGTGATTTAACATGTTCGCGCTGCAACGTGCGCGGGAAATTATGAAAAGAAAAGCTGCTGATATGATATTGAAAGGGTAGTATTCTCTTTGCGCTTGATTTCATTTGTTTTTTGTGATGTAATTGCCTTTCTTCTTACATATCAGCTAATCAGTTTGTAGATTGTCTTTGTTTCTAATTCTTATGCCATGGTACGTACTCATGAATTGGTTTGTATGCTTTAAACTATGTCATATACTTGCTACCATCATTTATTTTATTTTTTTCTAAGCATTGTGTCATGTGTTGGTTATTATTTAGATTTGGAAATGTGTTGAAAGGGGGAAATAGACGAATGTCTACGAAATGCTCAAGAAATGGGTGCTTTAGTGGATCCAATATATACTCTGGCTTGATAGAAGGTAACATGTCAACTTAGTAACCTGACACTTAACGAGTAGATAAATATTTATTTCATAAGGGCTTATTCGAACCACAACATTGGGTACCAAGGTGTACTATTGAATCTGCATTTTTGCGTTTTGTAAATAATCACATTGCTTTATTACAATTTGTATTTGGATCCCGCGGCAACTTGCGGGTAAACCAATCGGTTCTCGGAGTTTTGGTTTATTTTTGGTCCACTCCGGTTTCTAGCCTGTACCTGTTTGGCCAAAAACAAAAACCGGTTCTAAACATTCTTAAAAAAACCCAAACCGGTTTAGAACCTAGATTGGTTTGAGAAAGAAAGGGGTATCTTTAGGCTCCGTTAATGTATTTTAACAGACATGAAACATAAATGATTAATGCATTCTTTCAATATCTTTCTATTAAAAAACAAACTAAAAGATGATTGCTTCGGTGGCTACCATGAAGAAATTCGCATTACAAAACGAAAAAAAATAGAAAAGCAAAAAGGGAGATGAAGATTTGATTAGTCATCTAAGATGTGTGTATAATATACCACAGCAACAACGTGATTTACTAAACGCAATAGCCAAACACAGTGCAACCCCGCCGCAACGCGCGGGTTCCTGCTAGTTTATCAAAATAAACATTGTTATGAGCTACAGTTTAGAGAGTTCACAAAAAACAAGAGAAGCATATGCTTATATCTGTCCTATTGGCTAAATCACTAGCCATGATATCCAACCAATTAACAACCTACACGTGCCATTGAAACTTAAGTGGCTAATATATAGGACACTCTAGACGTCTCAAATACTCGGCTCGGCTTCCTTTTTGTAATCGGTTCCCTCTATTTTTTAGTCGTTTACTTCATTTAATTCTACGTTCTAGCACTTTGTTTCTTCCCCCTAAGTTATAGCCTTTTGTCACATCCTTATTCTAGTCATTTACTTCATTTCACCCCTAACCTCTAGTCATTTCTTCTTCCCTAACCGCGAGCCACTTTTTTCTCACCCCAAAACCTTTAGCCATTTACTTCATTTTATTTGAAACGGTTTGAGAAGTTTCATAGTATAGTAAAAGGCTAAGCTTTAGAGCTAAAATATTAAACGACTCACTTTAAGGGGTTAAAGGGTTTTAAGTGGAAAAAGGCTAAAGGTATAGGTAACATTAGGAAATTGTAAGCTGGAACTTGAATGGCTTCAAAAGCGGAGCCATTTTTAAGGAGCAACAACCAAAACGTCTAAGTCGTTCAAAAAGGCAACGGCTAGGAATTTAAAGTTTACGGTCGTCTCATGTTATTAAAGTTTTGGTTAGGTGTGCATTAAAAATAACGGCTAAGATGTAGCCCGGTTCACTAAAAAGCTTAGCCGTTTGGGTTTTTGGGACATTTGGACAATTTTTATTGGTTTAAAGTGAGGTCCCACACTTTTACACGGCTACATGTTAGCCATCTTAGACACGCGCGTGTTATTCACTCCACTCCTTGTTTTCCATGAACTCCCTAAACTTTAGCCCATAACAATATTTATTTTGGTGAATAAAGCGTAGTCCAATGTGCAATTAAAGAACACATATCTCTGTCGAAATCAGGTTCGGCCATGGATTGCCGGCCCATCTATCTAATCTTTTTTTGAACGGCCAACAAAATTTATTATCACCAAGGTTAGCAGGTTACTAGCAAAAAAACACCCCATGTACACCCCCCATCTATCTAATCTACTAGGCAATTTTTGAACAACCCGGAAAATCGCCAATGCAATTCAATAACTGATAACCACAAATTGTACGCCTTTTTTATTGTAAGGGAATACGTTTGTTCATTTGGGCCTTATTGATCCTTTTCTCAGCTTTATAGTCAAAATCAAGTTGATCTGGTTGATGTTTAAGTGTGTTATAAAGAGAAAAAAACCAATATTTGGCTTATTTAAATTTAAAATAAATACATTTATGAGCATATTTAAAGAACTATTCCTATAACGAAAGAAACTATAGAGATTGTTGAAACTATCAAGTGTACGACATTCTTTTGGCTTTGTAATAGGTCTAGTTTGTTAGAGGTAGATTGGTCGAGTTGGTACGTATGCCCTTTGGGTTGATTGGGTTTTGTAGTTCGCCGTTGTTTTGAGGACCAATTGTGCGTTTTTTGTTGATATGAAATTTTCCTTTCATAAAAAAAAACGAAAGAAACTATACAAATTAATAGTCGAGCATCTTTCATCACATTCATGAGTAAATCATACGACTTTATATCCCTATCTCGAAAAGATCTCGCAAAAGTGAGAACACAAAAATTCTTATCATTTGTTCACTTGTGAAAACAAGGAATATTATTTTTTTATTTTTTTTTTTGAAAGGTTTAGTTCGGTGGAAATCCTTGTACAACCCTAACCTAGCGGTCCCAAGTTTGAATCCCTACCCACACACCGGTGTCCTCCTTGCCTAAGCTCAAACCGTTACGGGGATTTTTTTTTGTGGTGTGCATAGATCGAACCTGTGACCTACCCCCAGTATGGAAACCCTTAAAGAAAAACTCACGATACCTCAAACCAGCTGGGCTGGAGATCATTTGCAACAAGGAATAGTATTCATATTGTGTTTTTTTTTTCTTTTCATTTATTTAACAAAATTGCTTTTTATTAAAAAAAAAATTTTTTTTTAACAATTATACTAGAAAGACGCTAGTATAATAGGAATACACCATCACCTTAATCAGTTGGCTTCCAAGTGACATTCTTGACCGAGAGGATTGTGGGCAAGGTGTTATATGTTGATCTCACATATGGACTACTCAATTGCTGACTCAGTGAGCTTGTATTCTATGGTATAGAATATATAAAATAACTCAAATAAATATAAATTACATTAGCAATTAAGTGTTATACATTTACATTTACAATTAGGCACAAATTTAACTCACAACCTTATATTATATAGTATTATGAAGTTGGATTACATTTAAATGTGTTATATTTGGTCTGCTTTAGGTTGAAATACAAAGATTAGGGTCACGTTAAGTACACAGTGTTAAAAATATACAAAATTTAATAATTCAAACAAGTCACATAATATATCTTAAGTCTAATTCGTTTATGTTTTGTGTGGTTTTATTATCAAATTAAAATGGATATGGGCTTGGGCTTTGAAGACTTAACTAGGCTTGTAGCAGGTTGCAGATCAGCCCAAGTCTTGGATGAAAGGCCCAAGGCCCGTGGATAGTTATGTACGTCTGTGTTATAAGTTACAACTTACAAGAATGTTTTCCATATTGATTGGGCACGGGTCTTCTCTCTAATTTTGTCATCGTCTTTATCTAATGGTTTCGTCATATTGGCGATTCCTATCCGTTCACATTTTTAGTCCTAGGACTTGTTTCGAGTCTATATAGTTCTTGTTGTTTGGGTATAAACGATTTTGGTTTTGGATAATAAAGTTTGGATTTAATATTTCTTACAATAAGACTTGGATATCTACAAAATATAATATAACCATGTGCTTTAGAATGAGTAATGACTAGGGATGAGCATGGTACCGGTAGTACCGGTACCGAAATTTCCCAAAAATGGATACCGGTACGGTACGGTACCGGTATTTGCATGTAAAAACCGGTACCGGTAGTACCGAAATTGATTCGGTACCGGGAATTCGGTACCGGTATCCGGTACCATTTGCTCATCCCTAGTTGGCACACAACTAGCTTCATCGACGTTTTTCAACTGGAAGGCCAAGAGCTAACTACCGAGACTTTGGACTCATGACTAAGTACAAAAGGGTACATAACCATGTGCTACAACGTATAGTTTTTAACTGTAGTTTTGAATGTATAGTTTTTTTTTTTTTTTGAACGGCATCTCGCTCAGGGCTATACATGAGCATAGTCCGGCCGACGTGGGATTCGAACCGGGCATTCCAGGGTAGGAAACAGGCTAAGCCTGAAAACCTCCCACCTCACCTGCAGCTAGTGGGAATCGAACCTGGCTCTCCAAGGAGAAACCAAGTTCTTTCCACCACTAGACCACAGGGTCATTGGCTTTTGAATGTATAGTCATTTAGCATTATTGAAGTATCCATAATCCATGTGCTATATGTCCATATACCATATACCCCCCCCCCCCCCCCCCCCCCCCCTCTTTCAAGACACCCTATTGGCGAAATGTTGAAATTAATATATGCAAAGTCAAAAAATACGAGTGGAAAATTAAATAGGCATATTAGAAACATTTTATGTACAACAAAGCCAACAATAAAACACAAACACTTTAATGAGATGGGCATACATATATCATTGATCTTCCAAGGCACATGATACTTAGTGACTAACCTCGATGATCTTAGGACCAACATATTCCATTCTATCCATTTTCAATAACTCTTCAGGAATTTCAGTCTCCTCTAACCATCTATAACCCTTGCCTTCTTCTTTCTTCAACATTTTTTCATCTGGCAAAACAGTCAAAAGTAAATCATCAATGAAAAACATCTTAATGTTGCATAGTAATTTATCATTAAATGCAACTTCGCGTCTATTCGATTATCGTATATCAAACACGTGTTACGGGTTGATTTACATGAAGATTAGAGCTTAACACGACGGTAATGATCTTTCTTTCATGACTTGCAACATGTTCAACCTATTCGACTTGTTTTACGCTTTTTTGTAATTCTAACTTAAGTTTTGACCCCTTAAAGATTAAACATTACCCTATATTTTCGTTCACAATGACAAGTAAAGAAAATTTAAACAACTCTTAGATTTTCGTTCACAATTACAAGTAAAGAAAATTTAAACAACTCTTAGATTTTCTAAAAATAAATACACCGATATGCACAATCTGCACTCTATAGGATTTGAACTCACAACCTTTTAGGTGTGAAGTTCACCAATTACAACCACTATAGGTCCCCTTGAGGACACACTAATCACATGTAAATAACTTGCATAACATTCTAAAATATGGACTACATTGACAAATGACAACTTATATATAGTTGATGATTTGCTTACTTGGTGAAATGGCATGTGAGACATCTTTATAGTACGTACAATCTCGACCGTCTTCTTTCGAAAAAGGCGGTCCGACCACATCAAGAATAGCACATGGTGTTATAGCAGTGAAGGCATGTATATTTCCTCCTGATGTTGGATACAATACAGAAGTGTTGCATGGGGCTGTAAAGATACCATCCTCTTTCAAACATGCCAATTTCACTGCACAACCCATACACATCTATTAGAGTTAATTAAATTAGAGGCCCTTCAATGTTCGCTATAATACCTGCATCAAACATACGTTAAAGATATTATACATATGTTACAGTTTGTAAATATTAGTCTATATCCCAAGTCTAAATTGTAAATATAGACACACCGCTTCATGTGGCGGTTATTGGCAGTTGTGGTGGTTTGAAGGGTCACGTCTATTAGAGACACACCCATTAGCCAAGTATAAATAGGGTTGTACTACTTCATTTGTTATATATGAAACTATTACTTGTTTATGAAACAAGTAGTTTCCCTCTCAAATATTCCCTCAAACCGATCCTGAGATCTCACATTCAACGACAAACAATGTAACGTATATTACTCGAATTGCGTAAAGATCAAGGACTTACATTGAGATGAAGATGGAGAATTATGATGAATGACATCCAAATCATTAACCAAATCATATGATTTAATGTGCACTTTTCCAACCAAAAGCTTGCTGAAAACAGTCATACCTGGATGATTATGAAGAGGTATGACTGCATTTTCAGGTAAATATAGAACATATACCTGTAACAAAAAAAAAAGTACTACTATTATCTGGAAAACCGCAAGAACCGTATAGTACACTTAAACACTTAAGAAGATTACCCAAAAGTTTTGGCTCTGACAAACAATGGTGTATGCTACCGTACAGTCCGAATCAAGGAACTGCAGATTCCTATGTAGACCAACATCACCTGGAGTCAAACCATCTGCAACAACAAGCCTTGTTAAATATTAATATTACATATGATCAAAGGTAAACAAGTTAATATTGTAGATAACTTTGAAGCCAGAGCCGACCAGGTTAAGACAACTTAGTCTTGGGCTCTCCAATTTGAAGAGTGCGGTGCCAAACACAAAGAAAGTAGTCGTTCCAGAAATAACAATAATAATAATCTTGTAGTTAACTGAATTTACTAACCGAGGATATGGCGAAGCATCCGGTCTCCAGAAGGTGAAGGGACAGTGCCAACGCCTTTAAACACATCTAAACACGACATATACAACCTCTGCAACGGAAACATGGCTACAGGAGATCGTACCATAGTCATGTTGGTTTCACGGCAATTACGTCTCTTCTTCTTGATCCTTCTACTAACTTTAGGATTAATATTCTTCGGGTTTTGATCAGACTGCTTCACCTCAGTCATCATGATCGATCAAAAACACGGTTTAGATACAAAACTTGTTAGTTATAATATAGGATTATTTGCATAATTATCTGAAGATATTAATGTTATTGAGATGGAAACTAGGTAGAGCATGGAACTCACATTTTGATCAAAGCCCAATGCGTGGAATATAAAGTACGGAAAGCATGATGTGTGGAAAAACTAGGTTAGGAGGGAACTGAAAACCAGGGGCGGTTAATAATATTGTCTGTCTTATTGATGTGATTATGTATATGTGTAGATTTCTAGAGAGAGAAATAAGATATTATAACTCAACCCATTAACCGTCCACCGTTTATCCTCCATGCAAGATTACTGTTATGCCACTACCTATAGTTTACTCTATATATTATTGGTTTATTGCATTACAACCCCCTTTAGTTTTCAACTAGTAGAATTCCCCGCGTTGCGGGGTGGGGCGTAAAACCGTGCTACCAGCGTTATAGGATGGGGGTGTAAAACCGTGTTACCAGCGTTGTAGGATGTGAGCGGAAAACCATGCTAAGTAGCAACGGAAAAGAGAGGAAAAGCAGGACAATCGTAAAGAAAAAAAAAAGAAACTATTAACACAAAGTGACTCACATAACGTGAAAACGTAGCAGGCAAATGAGTACTAAAACCATGTTAAGTATTAACCAAACAAAAAACAAACACGTGCAAAGTCGGAAAAAAAACTGCGTTAATAAGAAAACACTAAATTATAAGGGGTAATAAAAAAAATATGCTAGAAGACAAAATAGGCTAGATGACGAAATATTTAGTGGCCAAAATGGAAAAGAATAAAGTAAACTATTATGTAAGATGACGAAACAGATTAGAGGACGAAATACTTAGTGGCCAAAATATAAAAGAAGAAATTTTACTA
Organism: Ambrosia x helenae; assembly: GCA_030844895.1. Taxonomy (NCBI): domain Eukaryota; kingdom Viridiplantae; phylum Streptophyta; class Magnoliopsida; order Asterales; family Asteraceae; genus Ambrosia; species Ambrosia x helenae. The sequence goes on from JAUTDX010000979.1 coordinate 51,133, forward strand.
TTGCGTATATACTAGTAGAATTCCCCGCCGGTGGCGTTGTCTCCGCTATCACACAAAAGCCGCCAGTTCGATAGTCGCAAATACGAACAACCTCACTCCGATATCAGCATCTGAAATACGGATGCAACAGCGCTGCTGAGAAGTTTTCAGCCGACGCGGCTAGAACATAGATGGCCGGGATTGATGGCGGCAAGGGTTCAGACGTGAATGAGGCCATTATGGGCTGCTTGGGATGATTTTTTTTTTGCGCGATTTTCGCGGATTAACAACGAAATGCAAGCATGAAAAGCTTTGTGGATTGATTTGGGAGGGCTTTTTTGGGCGGTTCGTAAGGCTTCTGGGCGTTTGGGAGGGCCTTTTTTGGGCGGTTGGTTTGGGTTGTATCTGGGCAATTGGGCAATTTGATTGTTAACGCTGTTTCCAAAATTGTGGCAGAATCGAAAGCCAAAAAGTTTTGTGGGGAAAGTTGGAAACAACAGAAGTGGTTGTTGCGCTGACTGTTGTTGTTTAGTATATAGTACAATATATATATATATATATAGGGGCCGGTTCAAATACAAAGTAATAAAAGTGTGTGAAGTGCATGATAATTACGTAATGCTTTCATGAACATACAAAAACATTACGTAATTATCATGTACTAGTAGTGATTCTGTCTATGGTACGTAATTTTGGTACGTTGTTTTAGTTATGAACTAGTAGTGATCCTGTCGATCTATGGTACTTAATTTTGTATGTTACGTTTTCTAGGGTTATGAAAAATTGTTATCTAAAGTTTTAAATAATTTTGTTTATGAAACTTGATTTTGGTAATGAAACTATAATGATTATGTATATAATGGAACTACAATGATTTATGTATGTGGTACGTAATTTTGGTAATAAAGTAGTAGTGATTTGTCTATGGTACGTAATTATGTATGTAACATGACTTCGCACGCTTTACACGTTTTTGTTACTTTTCACAATAACTGTCCCCTATATATATACACATGTGACTTATATCATTTATCAGTCAGAAATTAGTTTTTGAAGCTAAAATTTAATCAAAAAAATATATAATTCGTAATCTATTTTGTTTCTTTCCAGTAAATTAATTATTTCTTCTCTCATTTCTCATCTTTTACAAGTTTTGAATAGATGCACAATTGTATTCTTCTAGCGATAGCGACATTAATAAATGAAGGTTAGTGGTTTAGGTCTTCTTTTACAGTTTTTGGGTACCTGTTTACTTGGTGTTTGAATTTATGTGTTTTAATGTACCACATCATGTGCATTATCAATGACAAACATATATTTTAATCTCTGTCTATGTAGTTATACATTTACTAGTGTACAGTATATGTACATGTGTAGACATGTAAAAAGTCTATATATAACACACAATTAATTGATACGTGTATGTATGTGTTATAGTTGAAACCTTAACATCCAAATTATAAACAAATCAAAACATGCAAAAATGTGTGTAAAAAATGTGTTCCATGTGTACTTACACTCACATAGTCACATCATAACTACTTTTTTAAGCTATATAATTACTCTTTCAAGCATATTTAATTTGTTAACAATGTAAATATAGAAAGTTTCTTCTTACAATCTTCCTAAAACAAATGTAAGCTTTTGGACATGAAAGAACTATTGATAGATATTTTGTCTCAAAAGAGTCAAAACAGCACCCAAAAATGTCATAGTCCCACTCAAACAAGTAACCTTTTTTTTTTAACGGAGAAGGAGATCATATTATACCATACGCAAACAAAACAGTACAAGTACATAATTTCCTAACCAGAGGTTAGAAAACCGAAAAAAGGAAACAAACTAAAACCCGAAAAAAAGGAAACAAAATAGTACAATAGACTAACACTCACCAAACGAAAACAAGCTCTTTCATCTTCAAAATACGAAACTGTGATCACCGAACCAACCTTTATGTGACAAGTTGACAGCACCCTTAATCTTGGGGGTCATGTCTAAAGTCTAAACTATAATTACATCATCTTTCCCTTATTTTTAGAAAGTATCATAACCTAAACTATAATATCAATGAAAAAAAATCCATATACAAGTTCAGGTTCTCAAATTTCGAACCACTGGAATTATATATGTGATTTTTGTTCTTATATAAAAATTACATATACCTTTTACTTATTATCTATATTATTATAATAGGTTACAACCCGTGTATAACACATGTTAAATATATGTAATTAAATTTTACACGTCGAGGGCCTAGTCTTGAAAATTACAAGACCAAATCTTAGGGAATAATGGGGTTGCTGGCTAGACTCAGAATACATGCAAGCCCTTGAACGCTTACATGACTCCCTCCCTGACTTAGATGTTGGTGGCTTCTCTATCAAGGACACCACTCCACCAAAGCCTTACAAAAGTTTGGCGAATGCCCTTTTTAGCAAAATCGCTCAGAACATGGGAGAAGTGTCATGTTTCCCCCCCCCCCCCCCCCGCCAGAAAGCGGTGGTAGAATACTTGCAGGGTCCTCATACTCAGGATTTCTTAACTGTTATCGTGATAAACGGTTTGGGACAACGTATGTCAGCGGTTGAATACGGGGCAATTCTTAAATATTGTTTGATGATTCCCGTGTTCCCAAAGGATAAACCTGTCCGATTTGTCACAAGGCCTGTCTGGATAAATATGGAGAACATGCGGTCCAATGCAAAAAGTTGCCATAGTTCAAATATCGCCACGACTTGGACTGGGATGCTTTATGGGATATTCTCAGGCGAGTCGGGATATCGACCAAGAAGGAGGCCCGGGTAAATTTCCCAACGGACCCAGCGAATGGGAGATCTACTCTACGCTCAGCGGATGTGCTCGTCTTTGGCTGGGCCGGTGGGAAACGCGCTTGTGTGGAACTTACGAGCGTGTCCCCCTAGCCGGTTTTCGAGATAATGTTTTTGTGGTTGGGCAAGCAATGATGAGGACCGAGTCGAAGAAAGTTGAAAAACATACTAGAGTATGTGAAGATAATCAACATGCATTGTCCCATTGGCTTTTGATACATTTGGCTCATTGGCGCCAAAAGCTGTTCCTTTCCTGACTAAAGTCCAACGGGTTGTCCACAACAATATTTTGACACCAAGGGGGCAGGGGTTCATTTTTAGTAGACTGGGTTTCGCTATCCAGAAAGAGATGGCGGCACATCTTGAGCCCCTTACGGTTGTGCGCATATAATGTATATATGTGTGGCATTCGGGGGACAAAATTAAAGTTGCACTAATTTTAACGTTATTTTACCAAATTTGTGAAAATAACGTTAAAAATAACGGACGGTTAATCATGCATCATGTGGTGGCGTTGATAGCTAAAAGACAAGGGGGTACATGCACCAATCAGGTTTGTCCCGATTGCTAAGTGTTATGTGCCTTATGTCCAAGGCTTGATACAAAGCCACTATCGAGCCGAGGGTTTCACTGGAGGCAGTCTCTCTATTCCCATGGGTTAGAGGTAAGGTTGTCTATATCTTACCCTTCTCAGACCCCACGTTAGCTTTTGTTATTGATAAGATTAACTGAGTATGATGATGTTGATAAGTTATAAAATGAAATACAAGTAGGTTTTATCAGGAAAAAAAAGTGATAAAACAATTGTTTCTCATAGATATGGTTTATCTAAATCAACTCGAATTCGAATTCAACCTCAAAAATTAATCTCAAATCTGAATAATCAAAAAAACGAAAAACAAACAAATTGACATATCTAATTGTGGCTATGGTCTGTCGAGAAACAAAATGGTATATTGAAATAAATTAAACCATAATTCCAGCTTGTTAACTTGTTCAGTTGTTTAGCAGCCGTTGATTTGTACAAATTGTTCTTAACTTAATGCAACAAGGTTGTGTTATTCCAACCCATTCACTTTTCGTTAATTCCCGATTTCCGGTAATCACTTTTATTAAAATATTGCATGGATATCATTGATCATAATAGAGTGTCTTTCATGGCCGGATATTTTAAACTTTTTCACCAACAAAATACGAGTGGAAAATGATAAGTTTAGTATTTTTTTAGACCTAACTAAAATCCACCAACAAAATTGATATTTTAAACTTTTTCACCAAGAAATTAATACGAGTGGAAAATCATAAGTTTAGTAATTTTGATCATAATAGAGAGTGTCTTTCATGGCCGGATATTTTAAACTTTTTTCACCAACAAAATACGAGTGGAATGATGATAGGAACAATGGGTTCACTGTCGTGGCTGCTAAAAGTTGGATGCGCGGTTCGGTTATCAACACGGGTCGTTTGGTTTTCAATGAAGTAAGTGGGTTCCTAATAAATGTAATATTTTCATGTGGTGGGCTTTTCTGGACCGGCTTCTGACTTAGATGGCGCTGTTGAGACGGAGTATATAGGTGGAAACTCCGTTGTGTGTTTGGTGCGATAGTAAGGAAGAAACAGGTGAACATCTTCTCACAGGTTGCGGTATTTCGGTTGGTGTTTGGAACGGGATATCAAAGTGATGTCAAATACCAGAAATGTACGCGTTTGTTGTGAAAAACTTGGTAGAGATGCACGATCACTGCGATATTTCGGGGAACAAGAAGGTGGTGTTACACGGTATCATTATTATTGCGTGTTGGCGTTTGTGGATGGCAGGAGCGAAAAGGTTTTCTCTAGTAAGATGCCTAATGTGGTGGACATAGTTGCAGATGTCAAGTCCTTGGGTTTCTTGTGGTATAAGTATAGGTTTAAAGAAGGTGTGGTTGAATGGGAAAGGTGGCGTAATTTTGATTTAGTGCATGTTTGGATAAACTTATAACTTATTACTTATCTCCTTTTTCACCTCTTTATCTCCTTTTTCAAAAAGTCACACATTCCTAACTTATAACTTATCTCATTTTCCACCCCCTTTTCACCTTATTCAAACCCAAAAAATCATTTTCAAACCATCACCCAAACACTTTTAAAATAACTTATAACTTTTTAGAAAGATATTAAAATGAGTCCCATTGAATCAATGTGTTTTTATATCTTTCTCACATTTCTCATTTTTATTATACTGTGTAGGATAAATTGACCCTTTGAGTCACGTGTTTATAGTTATCAGAATTGCAAACCCATCACCGATTACAAAATTAATGAGAGTTTATGTTATCATAAGAGCATTCATAGCCCGTCCACCAAATTATGTAAGGGGTCCCCTCTAATTATATGGGGTGGGTGTGAGTAGAGGAGAGAGAAAATATTTGGTGAAAGCACTATTTACCCCTATATTTGAAAAACTGTTGTTCACCCCAATATATATTTTAATATTTTTGTAAATTGTTGTGGATGAGAAGAGAGAAAATATAATGATAAAAGTATGAAAAAATATTATCATTTTAATTAGGAGAGAGAATATCTAGAGGTTAAATAGCGTAATTTTCCACGTTAGATGCCAGTGGCCTCAAAGGTTGTTCCTCCAAAAAAGGAGACTAAAAAGAAAATTAAGGAATTAAAAATACAAACGATAATAGTGTAACTTTCCACATTAGATGCTTAATATAACATGAGCCCCTATGTGGGTCCAAAAGAGCTACTTTAAGGGGAAACTGGTAAGGCGAAACCAGTGTGCTGTGTGCTATCCTTTGCTCCTTTGTTGACCATATCAAACATCCTCTTAACTAGATTCAATAAAAGTCACTAATACTGAATTGCTTATTATTTAAATGCATTTAAAATGGATTAAGTTATCAAAGTAGATATTTTATAAGAAAAATCACATCTACAGGAAATTTGAAACTAATGTGCTTTACTTTGTGCATTTGTTACAAACTTGGTTGAAAAGATCATGTGTATACAGATCTATTTTGAAATTATATAAGTCTAGTTTCATTAACAGCATATAAATATCTAGTGAAGTGAGTATTTTTTTTTTTTTTTTTTTAAGGTATAGTTAATTGGTTCTCATCCTTTACGGCCCCTACTATAGGTCGGTGACCGCCGAGTTCGAATCCCTTTGGCCTGCTTTTTTTTTTTTTTTTTTTTTTACAGTTCCTCCCTCCAAGATTCAAACCCGGTACCCCCCCCCCCCCCCCCAAGGAAACCCCTTTGGGGAAAACCTTCTGACCACTTCACTATACGTTTTTCAACTACAATTGAGTCCAACTTATGAATGCAAACGTTGTATTATATGTTAAGATTGATCACTAAATTCTTAAGAATATAAAAACATGTAGAATTGTAGATGCTAAAAACTTATCGACATACAAAGATGTGTTTCACGAGATGCGTAGAGTTTAGAAAGTATGATCAATATTGGATTGGAGTCATTCTTTTGTTAAGTTGACATAGTGAGTTAGTGACGACCAATCCTTGTTTGAGGACAATGGAGTTATACCAATTCTACATCAACAACTAAATGTTAACCATAAATAAGTGTAACCAATCTTACAAGTTGCAACAAAGAGAGATTTCATAAAATTAGACATATCATTCACTTGTTTGAGAAGTTGATCCAAACATTACGAACCAGCCACAAACAACAATTGTTCATGTGATCATTAACACCTCCAAAATTACTTCAGCGGCTTCCAAGTGCGCGCAATATATACAGGTTCAATGGTCAACTAAGAAGATCTCCCTCTATACATGTGTTTTTTTTCCCTTATAAAGGTTTCATTGTCTATCTAATCCGTGTCATTATATAGCGAATGAAGGTTTTTGTTATACACTACGACAACTTATGTTCGAGTATCACACAAATAGATGATATTTGATATCCTGAAGCACAAGTTTTCATTACCAATATAGCTATGCGACAAAAATAGATGATATGTGAATCGAGATCATGTAGATATTAAACATTTTTCAACTAACTACCACCAAAGAGACTTTTTGATCCTACGCGAGTGAAAGGGTAATATAACGTGTGTTAGAGTGTATATAAATTTAGTTTTTACTCTGATTCAAGTCTTTAATTTAAACACAATAAAATACTATCACTCTTTACTTCATGTGAAGACAAGTGCACCCATCGTTTGAGAAATCACTCATATATACACATTTAGGTGAGACATAAATTCACAACTAGGGATGAACATTTCTATATAAAATACCGATACGAAATCGATAGTGGTACTGAAGATACTAATGCCCGTCCATTTTCCGTACCAATTCGTACCAAGTTTTGGTGACTTTCGTAGCGGCATTTTCGATATCGATCCAGTAGCGTTTGGTATTTTACCTTATAATACCGATATCGGTATATTGGTATCGAGATCGGTTCGGTACCGTATGGTACCGACTACCAAGCTCATCTATATTCACAACCATGTCAGCATAAAAGTTATATGATTGTTAGGCTGAGGGGTGTGGGATACGGGGAGGTGGTCAGGGAGCCTATATGGCACCTCCCCCGTTGGGAACGCCCCCCGCCCAATTTTCGGTGAAACCAGGGAATCCTCCCCGACCTCTTCTCTCTATCTCTCTTATATTTCTCTCTCTCTTCTGCACGGTGGTGATGATGTGGCAGTGAGGGGGTTGGTACCACACCCCTCAGCCTTATACCTAGCCGTTGAACCATGTTAGTAAGGGTGGATGGGTGATCATCACACCATCACACCACATTCAACTAATCCCCGTGTGAAACCTATGTCATCAAATTTTATCACATCTATCACTTTTATATAGGGTGGTTATCACATACATCAGTGACCCGTTTTTTTTAAATAAATAATAATTAAATACACTAAAACCAACATTATTTTTTAATTAAAATACAAAAGTAAAATAAAATTAAATAATAAAAGTACATAAAAATACAAACTAAAAATAAAAAACTACTTGTCGAATTGGATATCTAAACCACCAACATGTTCCGTTAGATCATATCGTATTGATACCTGATGTTTTATCCTCATCTCCAAAATAATATCATCGCTAATATGTAGCTGTGTCAGAAGGTCCATAACGTAATCTGGAGATATGACACACGTGTACACGATACTCATTATTTTTGGTTGATCAGTCAAACGTACCGGTCGATCAATTATGTGTCGTCTACCTTTCAAAACACTAAACGCTCGTTCAACGTCTTTTCTCACATATTCCTCTAACTTCTTGAACAATATTTCTAGTCGACAGTTAGAAACGAGTAAGCTTTCACAAAAACAGACCAATTCGGGTAGATGCCATCAACACGATAGAAGTCATGTCTATATTGTCTCTTGTTCACCGTAAACGGACACGTCAGGGCGGTTCCTTGTAACTATGTATCGAATAAAGTGGTAACTGATGTAGAACATTAATGTCATTGTTTGTGTCGGGAGGACCGAAGTACACAGGCCAAATCCATAAATTATTCGATGCAACAGCTTCGAGCATGATCATCGGTTTTTTTATGGTCGCCTCTCAGAAACTGGCCCGTAAAGTCTTCGAACAACTTCTCAAAACAATGTGCGTACTATCCATGCTTCCGACCATCCCTAGAAGGTGCAATCTAGCTTCATGTGCGGCGTATAAACGTGATATGTTGTCTCAAGTCGGTTTTCGTAGATAATATATACGATATAACTTAATAGCACTAGTGAGGTGGAATAAATCCACTACTTGAACAAATGACAAAACCACTCTACAACCATTTGACCATATGGAAAAGTATGCAAATAAGAGTTGTATAGACATGACCATATAGAAAAGTAAACAAGCAAGCGACTAAGGGGGTGTTTGGGATTGATTATTCAAAACAGATTATGCGTTTTGGAAAAGCAGGGATGGAGCTGCTTATAGATTATTGCGTTTTGGTAGTCTAAAAAACTGATTATCTGCGTTTTCAAAACGCAATTTCAAACACTAAAAACTGATTATCTGCGTTTTCAAAACGCAATAATCTAAAAATCAGATCCAAAACGCAATCCCAAACACCCTCTAAAGTGGTGTTTGTTTTTTGCTCAGAAGCATTTCTAGCCTCTTATGTCTGCGCCGCATAGACGCGCGCAGACTTTTGAGGTCTGCAGATTGTTTGTTTTTTGGAAGACCTTTCACTCAAAAAGGTCTTCCTGACCTCTTCTTGATGCAGACATAAACCTATGTCTTCTAGCATCTTCCCACCTCTTCTCCTCTTTTTTTTCCATTCTTCCTCTTCTCTTCTTAGCAGTATCATCATCAGATCAACTTCTTCTTCTCAACAGATCAACTTATTCTTCTCTTCTTTCTTCTTCTTCTTCCTCCAATTTCTTCTCATCCTCCCTCCTCATCGGATCCTGTAACACCCCACCCGTAACCCGGATGATCATGCACAATTGATACAGCTTATATCGGAAGCAAACTAAACTTTCATTACAACTTATAACATCTGAGTACAAAACATTACTTATTTACAAACTCTAGACAACCAAAAACTTCTTGTCTTCTAAGCTCCACTACTGCCAAGTGAGTCTTACAGTTGTCCTCACGGTTCACCTGAGATAAGTATACTCAAAACGACGCCAGCTATATACTGGTGAGCTCATGCTATACAATTGACACAAAACATCACATTGACATTTATGCATACACAATATGGGTTATGACTACCGTATTGGCTATCCCATAACCACTGTACAACTGACACACTGACCCCCCAGTAGTGTCACCACAGCCATCATATAGGTATAGAATCCGTTACTGAGCGCATGATTACTCCATACTGGACACCCCTTGCCCTATTTCAGCTTTTCGTAACGTATCCATTAATAATACAAGGATCCTTTATACCCCCATAAATATACGCATATTGCAGCATTCCCTTTATTACCAATTTTGACAAGACGACTATACTATCACAGTTTTCTATTTATAGAATGAAAGGAGCTATATACTAACTTCTTCTCTGAATCTATGTGGGACAACATTAAGGTGCTAGCTTACTAGCTTGAGGTGCTAGGTTACTAGCTTGCCTTCGTAAGTTTCAAATCAACTAGGATTCTATTACCCCGCACTTCGCGGCGGGAGCTCCTGTTGCGTTGAGGATTTGGTGGACATTAAAGATCGTGCGTCGCTGTGAGAGCTCCTGTTGCGTGGAGGGTTTCGTGGACATAAAAGATAATATTAAGTGATTGTTATTCTCGCGTGGGCTTAAAAAAATACTCGCGGCTAAAAGCTAAAAGTTTGGTGGTCAAAGTTTGAAATCTTAAAAGCTAAAAGTTTAGCCAAAGTGCAATGCAAGTTTAAAAAGTTGGGTGGTCAAAGTTTGAAATCGTAAAAGCTAAAAGTTTGGTGGTCAAAGTTTTAAATTCTAAAAGCTAAAAGTTTGGTGGTCAAATTAGAAGAAAATAAAGTTAAGCTAAAAGCTAGTGGCCAAAGTTTTAAATCCTAAAAGTTAAAAGTTTGACGATCTAAATTTGAAAGTCATATTGCAAGAAAATAAAGTTAAGCTAAAAGTTAGTGACAGAAAATAAAGTTAAACTAAAAGTTAGTGACCAATACATATATATATATTAAAAATGAATATATATATATATATATATATTAAATTAGAGACACTGTTCAAGTGTCTCTAATTTAATAGATACATATAATTTTTGAATATTATAGGTTATGGTAGGTTGTTGTTATGGTTAGGTCACGTTGCATATGTTAGCAAACAAACAGTCTTTTTCTTGCAAACAGCAGACCTTTAGTCCACTTCTTCTTCTGCAAATGTTTACAAATGTGGTTTGCAGACTACAAATCTTTTACCTCTTAAAAAACGAACAGCACCTAAGAGTTGTACATGCAAAAAGACGCGCACCAAATAGTTGTATAACTTGCGCCAGTGCAAAGCTTCTCACATCCCGATTTTACTAAAATATGGTATGGATAATCTGTGCGTACGGATGGGCCGAATAAGATGTACATATACGTGTAAGGGTATGAGAAGCAAGGGATACAAGAATCATGATGGTGGCATGTAGATGAAACGTGTAACTATGTTAATAAACATCAAATTTGAAATGCAAATTGTTTCATCCATATCCATCATTTATATTCATTTAGTTATCTATGTCTATTTATAGCTTTTTTTATTATCAAATTTGAAATGCAAATGGTTTTATCTATAATTCTACAATTTTTAAACGTTAATAACTTTTATATACGACAATTTTTAGAAAAAAAAAACTACACCAAATTTAAGACGTTTTATTATCTTTCCAATGAGCACCATAGTGCTATACAAAAAAGGAAAAACGACTTTTTTAGTGGGTTTTTGTCTATGAAAAAAAATAATGTGTTCATGTAATTCATTAATCATGTCAAGGCAAGTCACTAATCATGTTAAGATAATATATATGCTTTTGAACCTACTATTACATAATACGAGTAATAATTTACTCAAAATTACAAAAATCAACATTTATGTATTATCAAAACTACAAACTATAACATTCAGTTTAAAAAGCACTCAAACCAATCTTTGTGTATATCTTTTGTTGAAGGTTATAACTTTTAACACAAACCCAATTAACTTGTGTCGTTAAGTCAAGGGCGAATAAATCCTTTTACCCACCCTACCCTTTTCATCTTCTTTATCCCTGTTTCTCTCAAACTTTTCTTCTCTCTCTTTTAGAGGGTGTTTGGGATGGAGTTACAAAAGTGCTTATTGACTTATTGGCTTTTCCAAGAAGCCAATAAGTCAATAAGCTCTTTGTGTAACCTAAAAACACTTTCTGTTTTGGTTTTTGACTTTTGGAAAAAAATTACAAATCTACCAAACATACAACCAATCTTCACAATAAGTTAAACTAGTAGTAGACACCCGTGCTGCGCGCGGCTTTCGAATCGTAATCGTCAAAGCAACTCTGCTTTTCTAGTCTCCTACATTACATTTCAAAGTGAATGAAGAGTAGGTAAATATGAAATATCATTGGAAGATAAACTGAGATGCAAACTTGGTATGGGCGATTCGGTCCGATTTTGGAAAGACATTTGGTATCTTAATTGCAACCTTAAGGACCGGTTCCCTGCACTGTACGTACTCAGCAGAAACAAAAATGATCGGATGGTGGACTGTTACACTCGGGTGGATGGGGTCGTGGGCAGGGACCTCCTGTGGACTCGGGTTCCGAGTGCATCAGAGGTGTACAACCAACTTAATGAATTGACGGATATTATAAATAATCTAATAATCACACAGGAGCATGACAAGTGGATTTGGAAGGCTGAAGACAAGGAGTTGGATTTCTCAGTCAAGATGGTCAGAGAGGAACTTGCATACACAGGGCCGAGCAACAACACGGGAAGTATACACAGGTGGTGCAGGCTGGCTACGCCAAAAGTGAATTGTTTTGTGTGGCGGGCACTTCAAAATCGTATTCCCACTGCTGAAACGCTATCGGCAAGAGGTATTAGTGTTGGAAACGGGCTATGCAAGAGATGCGGGACGGATCCGAAAACTGTTGACCACATCTTTTTGGATTGTTTATGGGCAAGAGCGACTTGGTGGTGCATTGGGGAGTGGTTAAAGATCAGAATGCCAGAATCGTTCGGGTCGTTGGAGACGTTTAGGAGGACGTTTATTGGGCTGTCCAGATTGATCTGAGTTTGGGCCGGCCCAGGTTTAGCTACTGGCTAATGGGGGTCGTTTGGGTGACACTATGTTATGATGTAATATGTTATATTTGGTGAATGGAATAATATGTCTCGTTTGGTTGTTCAAAAAAAAAAAGAATGAATGAAGAGTAGGTAGAGTACTCCATCCCAACGCATGCTTGAGACATACACACAATCTCCAAGATGCAAGACATACTTTATGTTATTATTCTACCCACCCCAAAACACAAGACACAAGCTCCAAGATGCAAAACACTCTTTAACTTTTGTGGGAAAATCACCACTACAACCATAACTACCTACCCAGCACCATCACCAACCGCCGCCGATGCGCAGGCATCAATCACATCACCATCACCATTAACGACGCCACAACCGTTGTACCAAGTTGGCATGCGCAGATGTCGCAGATCTGAACATGCAGAGAGAACAGCTTATAGGAGTTTTGACGGGAACGGTGCCAAAACCGTTGCCGCCACCGTCGTAGTCGGCTGTTAGGTGGCCGCGACGTGGATCTCCTGGCAGCCGTAGAATCTAACGATGGTGCGTGATCCACGTGGGGCAGTCTTTGAAGGCGATTGGTAACCTGTTACACAGGGGAGCCTGATGGCTCGATTAGTGACTTTTTACAGGAGGAGAAAGGCTTTAGGAGAATAAGAGGAAGGCTTTAGGAGGAAGAAGATAAGGTGTGAACCAAACCTGTGGCCAAAACCGAAAGACTAAGACTTGGCGGTGAAATGTTGGAAAACACAACTGTCGGCTGTTGCACCGACAGTTAACAATTAATATATATACTAATGAAACATTATAAAAAACAATTTATTGACTTTTTGATGTTTCTCGTCCCAAAAGCTAATCCAAACACTTTTTTAAAACTCCTTTCCAAAGAGTCATAAGCCAATAAGCACTTCTAACCAAAAGCACTTTTGGAGTTAAATAAGCAATCCCAAACACCCTCGTATCCTACCCTAAATCTACACAACTTTGCACAAATAATTGAATTTAGAGGGTGTTTGGGATTGAGTTTCAAAACAACTTATTGACTTATTGGCTTTTCCAAGAAGCCAATAAATCAATAAGTTGTTTTTGTAACCCAAAAGCACTTTTTGTTTTGACTTTTTGGCTTTTAAGGGTGGAAAAACTGTTTTTGAGAAGTTAGAAATCCTGGCTTTTGGCATTTGGAAAAAATTACAAATCTACCACCCATACAATCAATATTCACAATAAGTTAATCGAAACACTTAAAAAAACAATCTATTGACTTTTTGACGTTTCTCATACCAAAAGCTAATCCAAACACTTTTTTTTAAACTTCTTTTCAAAAAAGTCATAAGCCAATAAGCATTTATCACAAAAAACACTTTTGCATTTCCAAACTCAATCCCAAACACCCTCTTAGGTGACCGAAATCTAAATTCCCTTTCTTAACAGAGGAACCAATGCATGAAAGAGAGGGAGATACCTGGATCGAGAGAGAGGGGGGTCGACCGATTAGAGAGAGAAACCAATGGAGAAAGAGGGAGAGAATGAGAAAGACCAGTACAGAGAGATCGGGAAGAGTTGTGGTGTATATACCGAACCAATAATATCAATGATTGTGAAACAAACATGAGTTCAAAACCAGACCAGACGGTGTTAGACGACTATGGTGGTTCACGGTGGGAAGAGAAACCGCCAGGTCTTCTGCTTGTGACGTGACGGAGGGGGAAAACAGGTGGTTGCCATGGTGGTTTGTGTGTACGACGGCTGAGTGGTTAGTGATTAGTGGAGGTGTGCAACGACAATTGTTGGAGATTGGTGGTGGTTACAATGAGCGAGAGTGAGTTATGTTGTGTCTGTTCTAACTCTGTTCAATCATGAACCTTGCGAATAATAATTGTGAATCAAAAGTTCAAGCATGAACAATAAAAATATTAATTGAGAATCAAAGGATTTATAAGATTTGTCATTGATTCCTAAATATTTTAGCAGTAAATTCCGTCTTAAATGTTCACAAAATTGTTGCGGGTGTTGATGGTTCACTTGGTGGCTATGACTTCTCGCTGAGCAGCCCCTCGACTTCTACTTCAGATTCGGGGAGCTCCTCCGGCAGGGGAACTTGAGTCTTAGCAGAACCTTCCCTTTTTTCTCTCTCCTTTCCCGCGAATTTTCTCCATTTTGCTCAGTTGGGGAGCGGAGGTACCCTCGAGCGGTGGCTGGGCAGTGCTCTTGAACAAGACAGCAAGCGAGCGTACCTTTGAGCAGGATCATCATTTCCACTAAAGTCGTGGAAGTGGTGTTTATGGTGGTTACGATGGTGGTGAAATGCAGAGGGTAAGTTAGGAAAGAAGAATATGATAAAAGGGTTAGGGTGAGTAAAAGGACTGATATGCCCTTGACTTAACGGCACAAATTAACTGGGTTTATGTTAATGGTTATAACCTGCAACAAAAGATATACACAAAGGTTGGTTTGAGTGCTTTTTAAACTGAAAGATATAGGTTGTAGTTTTGGTAATACATAAATATTGGTTTTTGTAATTTTGTCAATAATTTATTATTGATATTGATAAATTTATAAAAATGAGTAGTAACAAAATCCAAATTATATATACTATTAATTGTGCGACACTTCTACAGTGTACGCATTCTAAGTTGCACCAATTTGTTTACTAACAGGCACTGAAATTGCTGCCTATCTTTGTTGACTTGAAAAAGTAAGCATACAAGCTATAAAAGTTTGACTGAAATGGCACGTGTCAAGGCAAAAAGAAAGAGGAGGAAACATAAAAGCTAACAATAAGGCTACAAATCTATCAGCAAAGAGAGAGTTTAAAAAAAATTCCCAACTATGTTTAGGTTATGGGTGTAAACGACACTTAGCAGCTGTAGAGCTACTCGAAATCGGCTCGATAAAAAGTTCGAACGAGCCAACCTACAGACGGTGTACATTTGAAAATAACAGGTGCACGTTAGGTCCACATATTACGTTTGTATTAGTCCACGTATTATGACACCTTTTTGCTAAAAAGTGAAATACAAACGGATTCATGTTTTTTACTTTTCAAACTAAGGTTACAAGTTAAACAATATGTTCTACACAAGTAAGGCCACTTACAATCAATTAAAGATCATTTTGACTTGCCTAAATAAAAGTTTGGCTTTGAAGAAAACCTATCAACCTAACCAACAAAATCCGTTACATAGTACTACTTAACATTAACATGTATGCACAACCGTTGCGTCGGGGACTACTTTTTTTTATAATAATAATGATTTATTATTGATAAATGCGCTTCATGGAAAAACCCAATGTGTTGTGTTGATACTTTCGAACCAAAAACCCTGCAACAAAAAAACACGAAGTGTATGTGATGAAAGATCGTACGGTGATCTCTCAACAACTTTCTGAATAATAATATTCTCACGCTACTTCCTTCCAATCCTTCAAATCATCTACAGTCTTCTCCTCCACAGTACGCATAATGCATACAAACAGTTCCCCCTCTCTTCCCCTACAAACTTCACCCCAAAACATGCAGTCATTAGAATCAGAATCTTCAACAAATCCTTTGAAGAGAAACTTTCAAACCATGATCAATACCCACCAACAATCCACACAGTAAGTGGTTCAAACTTTCTTTCTTTTCTTGCATAAAGAATAATGGCATATGATAATCTTTTATTTATTTATTTTTTGATCGATTAATATAGTGTTAGTGCAAATTTATAATCTTTTTTTTTTTTTGTCATTGTTGAAATTAGTTATGAGATGAATGTGTTTTTTTTTGTGGGTGTATTTTTTTTATTTTATTTTTTGATTGATTAATAAAATGTTATTGTATATTGATTATCTTTTTTTGTCATTGCTGAAATTAGGTATGAGATGAATGTGTTTTTTTTGGGTGTATTTTTTATTTATTTTTTGATTGATTAATAAAATGTTATTGCAAATTGATAATCTTTTTTTGTCATTGTTGAAATTAGGTACGAGATGAATGTGTTGTTTTTTTGTGGGTGTTTTTTTTATTGATTAATAAAATGTTATTGTAAATTGATAAATTTTTTTTGGTCATTGTTGAAAATAGGTATGAGATGAATGTTTTTTTTTTTTGTGGGGGTACTTTTTATTTATTTTTTGATTGATTAATAACATTTTATTAATCAATCAGAAAGGGGTGGCGGCGCAGCTTGTTGCCCGTCTGCCCGTTATCTTAATGTAATTTTCCTTGTTCTGGAATGAAAAGAAAATTATTTGAAAAAAAAAAAAAAATTTTTTGATTGATTAATAAAATGTTATTGTAAATTGATAATCTTTTTTTTTTTTTTTGGAATTTAGGTATGAGTTGGATGTGTTTAAGGTGGCTATGGAGCAAAATACTATAGCACATATTGACACTGGTGGTGGAATGATAGCTGTTATGATTATTAAAGAATTTGCACATTTAGTCAGAAACGAATCATCCGAGATGAAAAAGATCATCTTTTTAGCCCCAACTCGTAATCTTGTCGAACAGGTGGATTATGATTATGTTATTTATCAGTAGTTGATTAGTCTTTATAGTTTATTATAGTATGCTTATTGAAGATATACAACATTTGTTAGAAAGGGGTGGCGGCGCAACTTGTTGCCCGTCTACCTTCTATTTTGATGTAACTTTCGTATTTTGTTTTAATGAAATTAATAAAAAAAAATTATTTATTTGTGAGTCTTAGGTTTGACTCCAAAGTCAACTTTTCTGTGTGCAGCAATGTAATGTTGTTAGGGGAAATACAGACCTTGTGGTTGATTTTTACCATGGGAGTAAAGTGTCAACGGTTGATGGAAAGAAGGTTGATGATTGGAATGCTGCGGTTTGGGAACACGAAACCGGCAAAAATGAAGTGAGTTTTTTTGTGTGTGTGTGTGTGTGTGTCTGTCAAAGCAGTGTTGACGAAAAGTTATCGGCGTCCTGTGTTCAAATTATTTCACAGGTAATGGTTATGACACCTACGATTTTGTTGAATGCCTTGAGGAACGCGTTTATAAACTTTGAAATGATATGTTTATTGATTATTGATGAGTGTCATCATGCTAGTGGTAATCATCCTTATGCAGGCATAATGAAGGTATGGTTCTAATCTAACATATTGAATACATATGATTGTGAATAGAAATATGTTGCTGAGGGTTATATTTTTTTTGTTAAGGAATTTTATCTCAAATCTGTTAACAAGCCAAAGGTTTTCGGCATGACTGCATCCCTGGTGACTAAAAGAGGTCAGGGTTTTTAGTTTGTTTAGTTTATTAGCACTATAAGGCTTTTAAAATTGATTATAATTTGTAACAATGCCAAGTTATGATCTGTGTTGGCTCAACGCTTGCATCTCACTATGCGTCACTCAATATGGTTGCAATATGTGGATCATATTTAGTGATGCAATCTGAGAATGTAACAGGGCACGCATGGATGATAGATGTTTCAAATTTATAAGTAAAAATGTTATCACTCTTATGAAGACGCGTATGTTCTTGCGACAAAAATAAAATTTGTAAATGAACGTCATAAATTTTGGGCAAATCTTGTTCTTTAGATGACCTAATACCTTTCTAATTTTTTCAACTAGAGGTTGCAAATTGGACGGGTTGGGCGAGTTGGGTAATGGCTTAAAACACATTCGGGTGAAAACCAGTAGTGATTTATTATGGTTCAGGTTGGGTGGAACCAATGAACACTTTTTCCGTTTACTTAAGACTATTTGTAGAAATATCATTATGTGAAACATGATTACAAAAAATTCATTTTGGAATATTAGTCTAAGTTTTTAAAATAAAATAATTTGGAGGTTGTATTTATTAAAAACAGACATTGGCACACATTCAGCCCTTTTTCTATTCAGCTAAATTATTTGACTTGACCCGTTTGAGATAAATTATAAGTTGAACTCAAATCAATCAATTCATAAGAATGTAGGGAGAGGATTGGGTATTGGAGTATCTTTCTCTATGTATTTTAAACTATAGTTATCAAAGGCGCTAGGTGCACTCAAGGCGCAAAAAGAGCCAGGGCCTGATATAAAAAATAAAAAAAAGTGAACAAAGAAAAAAAGTTAAAATATATTATGTTTTATTCTTCAAAGAAAATTAACAGAAGTTGTTATATAACATTTAATATCATCTACGACTACTTAAAGTTGTAAAATATTAGCGTCTAAAATAGTTTTCCTTAGATAAAAGTAGAAATCTGGTTGGAAACTCTCCGGAAGTTTGCAATGTCGTCGGAATCTGCGCCTAAACCATATCCTGGAGAATCAAAGCTCAATTGCATCACCTTGCCTTAAAAATGGGCGTAGGCGCAAGAGGCGATGGCTTTTAACAACTATGTGTTAAACTAAATCTTTTGCACACAGTTTCAAATATTTATGCTAATTAACGTATTATATGCATCTTTGTAATATGATTCTGCATTAGGTGCCTCTTCTGCTGGAGATTGTGAAGCAAAGATAACCATGCTTGAAAGTATCTTTGATTCTCGGGTATTCTACAAATTTGACCCTTTAATCCAAATTCATTTTGGAATACAAAATTCGAAAAATGATGAATATGTGCAGGTTTACACAATACAAAACAGGACAGAGCTGCAGAATGTCACACCAACTGCTTCAGGAAACAAGTCTTTAAAAACTACCAAAGAATCACCTTCTGAAGTCGCACCAACTGCTTCAGGGAACAAATCTTTAAAAATTACCAAAGAATCACCTTCCGATGTCACGCCAACTGCTTCGGGGAACAAATCTTTGAAAGTTACCAAAGAATCACCTTCTCGTGCAGATGTTACACCAACTGCTTCAGGGAACAAATCTTTAAAAATTACCAAAGAATCGCTTTCCGATGTCACACCAACTGCTTCAGGGAACAAATCTTTGAAAGTTACCAAAGAATCACCTTCTGGTGCAGATGTTACACCAGCTGCTTCACGGAACAAATCTTTGCAAATTACCAAAGAGTCACCTTCTGGTGCGGGTAGGACGCACTAATTAAATTATAATGCTTTTGATGAAATCCTTTGGGCCGTCTGATGAAATGTGGATTATTTTATATTTTTTTATTTTAAATAAGGAACTACAAAGAGGAAAGAATTACATGGGACAATACCGATACGAGCAGTTTCCGGAACCTGGGGCGATAAACTTGATGATGGCGTTGACTTTTATGCTTACAGAATCAGTTTCATATGTAGCGTCGAGGATGTTAAATATTCAAGTTTTGGTCTTTTGCTTGAATCAAAGCTTGATGATGATGTGGCAAATGTTGAAATGAAGTTATACCTGGTGTCTAAGTTTGTAAATTGCAAAGTCTCTTCATGCGTGAAATTGCATCTCGATGCAGGACAGGTTTGACTAAAACTTTGTCAATTATCTTGTGTTTAATATTCTTTGTTTAATGATTTTTTTTTTCTTTTTTTTTGTTGATGTTGCTTATATTAGGTAGCAAAAGGCAAGTGCTTTCAAGAGCTGTTCTTCAATGGAATATTTGCAAAGTTTTTTCCAGAAACCGACCGAAAATTGTGGACCCCGTCATACATGTACTTACTTTTGCCACTAGAGTCATTAGATCCATTTGAGATCAATTGGAAAGTGATTGACTCATGTGTATCTGGGATTGAATTCCTCAAGAAGTCTTCTATTTCGAGTGCTGAGAAACAGAATGTTGATTCAATCATGACGTGTTCCGAAAGCACAAGTATGATTCATTTCGCCAACAGTTGTGTTCACAAAGACGATGTAACAAATATGGTAGTTGTCGCAATTCATACCGGAAAAATGTACTCTGTTCTTGAGGTTCTTCAAGATAAAACCGCTGATAGTCCGTTTGATGGAGATGCTAAAAGATATTCATCGTTTAAAGATTATTTTAAAAAGAAGTATGAAATTGATTTAGCGTACCCCGGACAGAACATGTTGTTGCTTAAGCAAAGCCATAGGGCGCATAACCTTCTTGTGGACTTCAATGGTGAAGGTTTGTTGAATCTTATGCTGTTTTTAACGATGAGTTTAGACCGAGAGTTGATTGATAATTTATATATGTTTTTAAAGGTATTTTACACGGAAAAAAGATTAAGGCCGAAAGTTGTAAGGTGAATACCGACAGACAGAGATATAATGCTCGTTTACCACCTGAACTTCTGGTTACTATCGATGCAAGGCTTGATGTTGTGAAATCTTTATATTTGCTCCCATCATTAATGCACCGGCTCGAGTCATTAATGTTGGCTAGCCAGCTTCGTGAAGAGATCACTGGCCACATGACCGACATACGTATCTCAAGCTCATCGGTTAGTGGTTTTGTGTGATTAATCATGTTCTTTGGACGTTAGACAACCCACAAGTTGGAAACTTCCTTGTTTCTTTTTAATATTGTTATTTATTGTCTCGTTTAGATCTTAGAGGCGATCACAACTCTTCGATGCAATGAAAGCTTTTCAATGGAGCGATTGGAGTTGCTTGGTGATTCGGTGCTCAAGTATACGGTGAGCTGTGATCTTTATCTCCGATATCCAAATAAACATGAAGGACAGCTGTCTTCCGAGCGATCATGGCAAGTTTGTAATTCCACCTTGTATAATTTGGGAATCGGCTGTCGGTTACAGGTAAGGCTATGTGGATTGTAATCTATGCATATTTAGCTGTACTGTTGCATAGATAAGTGGTTCGTATTTAGCTTACGCGTGAAGCTGCTTAATTTTAGCAATCTTTGACCTTTGACAAATGATAATGTATCGGATTTGTTTACAGAATTACATAAGGGATGCTGCATTTGATCCTACCCGCTGGGCGGCGCCAGGTCAGATTCCGTTCCGACCCTGCCCGTGTGATCATGGTGTTGAGACCGTAGAGGTACCGATTGACGCCAAATACCATACTGAAGACACAAAAATATTGACTGGGAAATGCTGCGATAGGGGCCACAGATGGTTGGGCTCAAAGACCATATCGGACTGTGCTGAGGCTCTTGTTGGAGCTTACTTTGTGGGTGGTGGGTTGACCGGTGCTCTGCACTGTATGAAATGGCTCGGTATAAGTTGTGAGCTTGACTTGTCACGTGTCAACGAAGCCATCAAAATCGCGTCACTTCATGTGTACACCCCGAAACTTGACATTCTTCAAGGTTTAGAGTCGAAGCTTGGTTATGAGTTTGTGGTCAAAGGTTTGTTATTGGAAGCCATCACACATGCATCTGATCAAAATCAAGATCAACGAGTCGGATACTGTTACCAGGTTAGAATTTCTTTATTTATACCCTGGGAGCGTTTCGGGGTTGAGAAATCTAATTATCTTGTTTATTTTTACAGAGGTTAGAATTTCTTGGTGACTCTGTATTGGACTTGCTCATCACCTGGCATCTTTTCAATAAGCACAACGACATCGATCCCGGAGAACTAACCGACTTACGGTCAGCATCCGTTAATAATGAAAATTTTGCATATGCTGCTGTACGAAGAAATCTTCACGGGTACCTCCAGCACCATTCAGTTACTCTCGAAACACAAATTTCAGATTACGTGAAGTTTGTTGCCACGTCATCAACCGACACAAACTCGCTCCAAACCAACAAGAGCCCAAAGGCACTTGGTGACCTAGTGGAGAGCATCGCCGGGGCCATATTACTCGATACAAAACTTAATCTTGATGAAGTTTGGAGAATATTTGAGCTGTTGTTAACTCCAATTGTCACACCGGAAAAACTCGAGCTTCCACCTTTACGGGAATTATTAGAGTTTTGCGACTCCAAGGGTTATTTCATCAAAGACAAGTCTAGACGCACGGTTGATGGTGTAACAGCAGAGCTAAGTTTGCAGCTTGAAGATGCTTTATTGATTGCAGAGGGTACAGGTCCCACCAGGAAAGTCGCAAGAGGCCAAACCGCTCTTAAATTGTTACGTCAGCTTGAGGTATGTACTTACAAATCCATTCCTCTTATAAAGCGAAATTTACGAAACACTCGTTTAACATCAGATTATCAGTACTTAAAACAGTAGAAGCAATCCATACGCCTATTATCCGACTGTAATTCAAACACTAATTAGACGATTAAGCTCGTCTTTGACATGCTTGTGTTGTTTTGTTTGACAGAAAAAAGGAATTTTAAGAAAGAATCAAGGTGAAGATGACAGAGAGAGAGAAATCAGAAATAACAACAATAAAGAAAGTGACACGTCTCGATCAAATATAACTCGTTTTGATCCTCCTCCGGCTGCAGATACCTCCATTGCCAATTCAAAAATGGAGGAAGAATCAAATTTTGAAACTGAAATCCCTGGTAACTTTCTTTTTTCTTGGAGATTTGTTTTTTTTTTTGAACGGCCAATTGGAATCAATCATGGACCACTGGAGTATCATCGTGCCACCAGTGTTACCACGCGATCATATTCCACCACCAAGTCACCAATTCAGGAGGAAACTCGTAATTATGAGAAAACCCCATTGTGAGATTCGAACCCAGGACCTTATAGTCCCTAAGTCTTATCCCACCATCAAGATGCCGCAGGGCTATAATGCCGCTGGCCCTAACCCAGGACCTTATTGTTTATTTTTAAGACTTAACTTTCTCAAATTTTTTTTAATTTATGTTTATTTTAATGGCAGTCATAAAGTCAATTAACACAAAAAAGGGAGGACCAAGAAATACACTTTTTGAGTTGTGCCGAAAAAAGCAGTGGAAAATGCCTACCTTTACTCAATCAGAGAAAAAATCAAGGTTAGTAAATGGTCAATTTAAATCAAATTTAGTAACGTCTTTTCTGATCCGAGTTGTAATAATATTTTAATTTGAATCATGATTTTGCAGAACTCTGATTGAAATTGGCGAAGGTGTTGATAAACGAACAGCATTTAATAGCTTCGAGTCTGCAATAAGTCTGAATATTCCTAATTACGGTGATATTGAACTCATTGGTGACCCGCGTGCAGATAAGAAGAGTTCTTGCGACTCTGCTGCTCTACTCATGCTCTATGAGCTTCAGAGACGTGGAATGCTCAAAATCGGATAGACAGTCCACATATTCATTGGCTCTGTCGATGTGAATATTAATTGGGAAGTAGAAAATAATCTGGTTACGTCAAGTGGTCTTTTATTTTAGTTAATAAACATTGTCAAAACTGTAAAAATACAGGTTTGAACATGTTTTAATTGTCGAGGTTCATAATAGCTACAATCGTAGTTAAACCTTGGAATATTATATTAGATTATTGTGATTAGGGTTACATCAAAGATGTGCTTGTATAGATGCATATGTTACAATACTAGTCCCTAATATATATCCTCGATATTAATTATGTCTAATACTCTTCTGTAACGAAGCACGGGAGTGACTTTGTTTGAAAACCAAAAGACAAACATAATGAAAATAAAAACAAAGATAGTGAGTCTTCGTTCTTCTCCGCCTGCCAAACCTGTCCGCTGTGAATTATTTTTTATCCACATCATATACGAGAAATCAGATTTGCTTCTTTCCTATTTTTAATTCGTCTCTCCACAAGCCCCTCCCCCTCCCTTCAATTTTCCTCCTCATTAGGAACCTCTTGTTTGCGAGGTGTTAGTCGCCGGAAAAAAGAGGCGGCGTTTGAGTGCTAGTGGTGGTAGGGCAGCGGCGGTGGCCAGCCGTCCCTCCGTTGGTTGTGACCTGAGCTTTGATACCAAGTTAAACCTTGAAATATTGTATTAGATTGTTGTGATTAGAATTACATCAAAGATGTGCTTAAGAGCATGGATTTGAACATTGTTGTGCCACGTGGCACGAGGTGAACATGTTTTTTTTAACGGCAAGTATTGAACATACTTGCGAACCTTTATTTTAGTCCTATAACAATGATATACAATACTTGTATTGAACAATTATATATTTCCACTAACCAAACATATATCTTTACATAAACTGTAAGTAAACATCCAGCTCACTTTATTTAGATAACTGCACAGTTGGAAACACACGCACACACACGTGTGAAAAAAAATCACTCGCTTTTCTGCCTGGAATCTTCACGAGTGTCTTCAGACGTTTGGACAACTTCAACAGGAATAACTGGGATCGAGTCCCACCATCCTTTCAATCGTCGGCTTCCCATTTGATTTCTCTTGTCCCTCCGGTCTCCAGGTTTTAATGTCATCGCGAACGTCGATAGCACGAGTATCATGATGATGTATTTGAGAGGGATGACTACTAATATTACTGCACATCCAATCATCGCGGTGATCACTGCATCCGTGTGCTGCATGGAGTCATCATATAAGTTTGGACAAAATTATAGAACAGGAGAACAATCAGAAGAGTATGAGCCAATTATTTCGTTAAGGTCTTTAAAACACGGCCACAGTAATGAGTTTCCAGCATGTAACAAAGCCAAACTTATACTTGGGCGGTTTGTGAAGTTTTGGTATTTTGGTGGTGTTAGCGTAAGCTTTTCCCAATGAGTTATTTAAAAACAATATTAGGACACTTCGGTAAAAAAACATAACATTTTGATTTTTGAAAGTGAAATATGAGGAGTATATACCTTGGGAGCATTTGCAAGCCATATTGACCATATTTTGAGTAGTGAAACGTTGACCAGCTGCAAAACGTCGTATATGGTGTTCATTCCATATTTTGCTGCCACCATGCTATCGACTGTTGTCATATCAGGTGTGGGAACAACAAACTTGGTTCGTTTGCCTACTTTGTCTTTTTTTGCCCTTATCATCTTTAAAACCATCCACAGTAACAATCCTGCTATGGCCTGCCCAACCCACTCTCTGCAAACAATTTACAATTTAATCAACAATAAAATTTGTACGAAAACTATTCAAAGAAAGCTTTTCTTGCATATAGATAAGCTAGATTTACTTACTTGTAGACGATCATTAACAAACTGCCAATCACCATAACGGTAGTTGCAGGTCTTTCCCATCCAATAATCTCTTGAAACCATGGCAATGCACTTTTAAATGGCTTCACAAGCTCCTGTATAACATAAAAAATAATAAGAAAAACAGGGTGCAGTAAAAGCGATCAGTGTCTTTATAAATACAGAAACAAACTGATGTGAATCAATAGTAGATGTTTGTGAAAAAGCACTACAAAAATTTAGAAGTAATGCATGTGCTAGTAAAACATGATAATGAGGTTTGAATTTTGGTCTGATCGGAACACTAAATAGCTATGTTCTAAAACAGAAACACATACCTCGGATTCTAATAAACAACTATTAACCAGACTTAGATTCTTGTTATAATAATATGTATTAATCATCTACTGAAATTTTTTAAGAGATGGGCAAAAAGGTCTAAGCAGGTGACCCGTTCAACCATTCATGCTATAAGATTTTCAAGCATTGTACCAATAATACAAGAGCACTGTCACCAATCCCATCTTCTTTCACTTCATCTGCAGTAGCTTTAGCAATGTTGATTTCTTTAGCTTCCTCTCTTACTTGTTCGACAGCTGTTTCCAAAGCATAAAGATTTTCCGGCTGGTTACTTGTAATCTCAGACTGTTTGGGTCCCACTTCTGCCTCAGCGCACGGGATACAAGCCTGCGTGACGTTCACGTTCCTTAATACCGAGCTAGCACTGCATGGGTGTCCACTTTTCACTGTTTTTAAACTCTCAGCAAGCTCTTCTAACACATTACTTCCTGTAGGCAACTCATCAAACAATGCAAAAATTAGGAAACTTTTGGGATTAGGTGGCGAAATCCTGAGCATTTCTCGGGCTGCATGGAGTCTTATTATCCCTAATATTGTCCTTGCATGCATCTCCCATGCTTGTAGAGGAGAGTCAACCTTAAACTTTGCTAAAAACTTGTGTAATAACATAATCTCGTTCACGAGAGCAAGCCAATGGTCTCGTCTTGTTGAGCTAGTCAATTCTGGGAACTCAATTAGGAAACCTTCGTCCTAAAAATATCCAAAAAATTAAAGTAAATAGAGGATGCCATATTTACATAGACATGTGTCAAATAGCAAAAATGCATAAAAATGTAACAACCTGTGATCAGATTTCAATTTTAGGCAACCCGCTTTTCTAAGACAAGAATTATCAAAGATTCAGAATTTTGATTTTAAACGTTTAGGTTAAAATATAATCTAATTAAAAAATTAAGGGGTCAAAATTGGTAGCTGACATTGGAATTATTGTAGGTTTGCCTAAAATAATATGGTTGTCAAATATAGAAATCAGACCACAACTGGTTTACCTTTTTATCCATTAGCCCTTTTAAATACCCAAATATGTGGAAAATGCAGTATATCTATATGGGCAAGGCCCATGAAGTTGGAGATGATGTTTTTAGATATTTAAGTATGAGGAAGCAGCTATCAGCATACTAGATGTGTCTAGATAATTAAACTGAAATAGTACATGAGGTGGTAATTAATCTCACAGCTCAGCAGACTCGTAAATAATGGCTTTGTCGAAAAGAGGAGCACCAAATGGGCCTGTGGCTACGGGTGTTATCGACTGTTCGATGTCCTTTGACAAGTCAAGTTTGACTGCATCTTCATATGACAATGAGCCTGATGCCTCAAAGTAGAGCGCATAGTTTGGTTAATGTAAGCCTACCTACAAAATTCAGCTACATGAGAATAGTGCTAATATTATCAGATCACATCTCAATACATTTTGTTTGTGTACAAGAACTGGAGGTGGCAAGATGAGCGGGTTGAGATATGGGTCAAAACAACTTAAGAGTGGAAAGGGGTCATGTTTAGTATGGGTAAACGGTCAAGTTGGATCGAGTTGGTTTTGCTTAAACTTTTTTGTCTAATAAATGTGTTGTTTTTTTATTACAAAAAATACCATTTAGAATAAATTAATAATAAGCCAAATCTTAGAATTAAACAATTTAGAAGGGTGATGCAGGACTTTCAACATGTTTGACTCATTCCCCTTCTGGCTAGAATTTTCAAATCGACCCATCTGACTTGTACAAAACCGAAACTAATCATTCATAATAAACGGGTTTTTATGTCACTTCTAAGAAGAACTAAAAGAGAAGGTATCTGAAAGAATTATACAAACCAGGCCAGCTCTGTTTCCCTATATGGCGGATTACTCTTTGTGAAGTTGCAGTACCCTCAACGTGCAGAATAAACTCATCATCTGCCATGTCAACATTCCTTGGTGTTGCTTGCTTTTGCAAATGATGTACACATCTGTTAACAACAGCCCGCAAAATTGAAATATCAAATTCCAAATAATAAACTATCATGTCCATTTCAGCATATTTAGTTTACTTCGGTACCACAACATTTTAGATTGCATGTATTATATAAGCCAGAATGTGAGATGAATTACTTCTTAATTTCTTCAAGAAATTTGTCATAAGCAGGAAAGTGAAGACGGTTTTCTGTAGATGATGTTAGTGTCTCAAAAGTAAACCTCCCATTAATGAAATCAGCCACCAAAGGAACTAATGATCCCAACCACACAAATGCATTTTCTCCAGCACTCGGCTTATTGTTAACCTACTAACACATAATATAGCGTTACAAAAGATACAAAATGGCAGAAACATAAAGTTAAATATTAAAATAATATGTGAATGCAAGAAGGTAACTTACTAATAGTGGCATGATGTCTGAATAGAACAGGGATGTATCATCTTGTTTGTTAGATGGATTTGAAGTTTTCTCTTCTTTCTCCTTGGCCACGCATTCCTAGCCGTTTGAAGCAAAAACAACATTGAGAAGCTAATTTTCTATAAATAAAAATGTCTTGTAACATACCTCAAATCCACATACAACACTGAAATAAAAGTCAAAAGGTCAACTTTAATGTTCTTTTCCGAAGTACCATGTTTTACCAGTGGCAGAATTCACTTGCGGAAAAAAAATGAGATATTGGCATTTCACTTTAATGTGCGATTCCACTTGAAGAAACTGAGATGCCTTAACAGCATTGAGATGGATAAACACACACACATACTGACATGTTGATGGAAAATTTGACCCAAACAAACATCCAAGAACAATTGCAAACGAATTAATGCAAGAATAAAAAGAACATATGAATATAGCGTGGTTCACTCGACCTATGTGATTGGGCTACACCCACAGCCAAACTAGAGACTTCTTATTGATCTTGATTTTGGCACAAGCTTACAATTCCAGTTGTTTATATAACAGGTGGATTAAGCTTAATTACGTTTTTTTCTAAGATTGCCTAACCGTTGTGTGGGACCCCAGCCGAAGTGTTGCTTCATTAAACTCCTCTCAACATAGCGGATTCTTGCCATCTTGGTAACCACAGAACTTCATAACTCAATGTATATATAGTACTTAGCATGGGTGAACGGGTAATCTAATCGGAGATTAGCATTCAGCAATGCTAGCCTATTCACAGCTGTTTCATAACTGTACAGGTAGCTGTTTCAGCAATGCTAGCCTATTCACAGCTGTTTCATAACTGTACAGGTAGCTTAATTACTTAGGTTCATTCAAACGGCTTAAACCTAACCGAAAACCTTACGTAGTCTATAAATTTGAAACTAAATGTGAATCCCTATCAGAACTCAGTTATGGACCTAAAGGATCTATGTATACACATTTCTATACTTATGCATAAACAATAAACAACAATGAATAACATGTACCATATGAGATTGTTCATCGTCTAATGTAGGCGACTCCCAAGCAAGCATCATATCAAACGTCAACGTACTAAACGTTCCTTCTCTAATCGTTTGTTCAACATCCTTACACATCTCATACAAAGTTTTCGCTGAACAATACTCCACTAATTTCCTATAATACTCTCCTTCATCTCCTTTCCAACCGCCTTCAAATTCTTCCACTAATCCGGCAACCGTCGTCTCTAATCTCCTGCAACATTAATAAAATCAAATTCAATACGTTTGAATAAATTATCCAATCGATTTTGATACAGAAACATCAAACATGATCGATTAGGAACGTACAGAGCGCATCGTTGAAGAACGTCGTTGGTGATTGAAGAGAGATGTGGTGGTGGTGTTGTTTGTGCCATTGGAATCGGTTATTGGATATTAGGTATAGAAACTGGATATGTTTACATGTGTGTGAAGGATTATATACTATACGTAGAGATGAGATTGTGAAGGATTATTATTATGGAAGCGTTTCGTGTTTATGGAACGGCAGTTTGCTGTGAATGAAGATTGGAATGGAGAGTGTTTCGTTGTTGTGTCAAAATTGGTGACACGTGGTGGACATGCATCATTTTAAGGCTTTCCATTTTTTTATTTATTCTAAAAGGTTATTATTTTATTTTCATAGGGTGGAGGTAGTTTCTGCTAAACGGCGAGTCTTTTGCCTGAGTAATCTTGTCTCTCTCAACAATTGCACTTATAGTTTCAATCTCTCTTCGTTTTCAATTTTAACGAGTTGATGCTAACCCGCGCGTTGCTGCGTGATGCTGATTATAATGTCTCATTTATTAACTCGAAACCAAATTCGCTAGTGCTTATACTTTTTAGTGATCCGTAAGAAATCCATCAAATATACAACAATCAAGAATGTGGCTTGGGTGGCAAGATTTCAAATTTTGAATGAATGAATTATTATTATCAATGGAAAACATCATGGGTTTGCAACTTTGGCTTTGTACGTATACTTTGGGGGTTACCATAGATGCATTATTATTAGGTTGATCATCAAAGGATCAAACAATGTTGAAGAATGAAGATAATAACAAATCACCTTCAACTTCATAACCTTCCTAGAGCAACTCCATACATCAATATGAATTAACTTGCTTAAATTATTATACACAATAAATGAATATAATATTATAATCTTTTGGAGTACTTGGTAAATTCAATTGTAGTGTGCCTGTTTGTTAAAAAAAGTGAATTCAATTGAAGGTTATGAATATTAACTTACTTCATTTTGTTTCTTAATAAAGTGACGCATCAATTTACGAATCGACGAGGCATTACTTATTTTAGCATTTCGCTCTATTAAAGGATGTATCGCTTCGGATGGGTTAAAACTTAAAACGACGTATCCGTTCGATAAAGTATCTACCGGTTTGAAACTTTCTTCTTGATTCGGTTTAATAACAACCGAGTATTCCTTCAATTGCCGTGGCTTTTATCATAATAGTTTTTTTTACAGGAATCTCGCGCACCGATGAAAACTGGGATGGATGCAATCCTGATGCGTTGATGATCAATAATGCAAACGATCAATTCAGGGTTTGAATGAATCTTTTCACAGACAAAAACAATCACACACTTTGATATGAGGTCGCTGTTAATTTGTTATGTTTATACAGAAATTAGGAAACGTTGGTTTGGGGTTAAAAAGTTAACGGAGCCGTCAACCGGCGTTAAGTTACTTTTTGTATAATATATAAATGCCATCACTATTATTAATGGCAAAAAGGCTAACCGTTCTTATACAATCTGCAAAAGCTCCTGGAAAAGCTGGTCCATGCCACGTTTGTAATGGCGAAAGCTGCCATGCTTGTCGTTCCTAATGGCGAAAGCTACCATGTTCTGCTATTTTGCCGTTTCTAATGGCGAAAGCTGTAAAATTTCTGCCATTTCTAATGGCAAACGATGTAAAGACTCACGGGATCCTTCAAGCTTTGATAATAAATAAACCGGTCGTACCCTTTGGTGTGCATGTTCCCCCTTTTTCAACCTTCTAAGTTCTATCTTTTAAAAAACTCCCATCCGGGGGGGAGGGGGGAGACACTTCAAATTTATAGTATTGAAAACGACTGTTCAAAATTTTGCCATTACTAACGGCGAAATGGAAATCACACAGATTTTGCCATTACTAATGGCGAAACCTACCTTTTTTTAATGTTTTTGCCATTACAAACGACGAATTGCAGAAAAGTTGTAAGAGGAAACGGCGAAGTGCAGAAATTGTGTAAGATGGTGCATATTTTGCCATTAGTAATGGCGATAACATCATTTGTGAAAACCGGGAGAGAATGGCACTATAGGTGAAAAGGTCGAGAGAGATGGCAGTGTTTATGCAAAAGATTCGTTGAACGGTTCGTGTCTAAGCTGACCTAAACCCAAATATTTTATATGATTCCAAATACGAATATTGTCTCATACATACGAACGAACCCGAACACAAACACCGTGTCATACATATAAACCGAACACACCTTGTAAGTGTTTGGACGCACGTTGTATGTGTTTAGACGCACGTTAAAAAGGGAGTGTATATTTAAAAGCATGTATATAAACATTTACAACGTGCGTCTAAACACTTACAACGTGCGTCCAAACACTTACAAGGTGCGTTTCAAGACATGTGAGTTTAAAATATACAAGTGCGTCTAAACATTACAACGTGCGTTTAAAACTGTATGTTATCACCAACTTCACCTTCTTCGTCTAGAACTTCTTTTTTAACCTAATTTTTATGTTTAATCCTTCTTCTTGAAACAAAATCGAAAGTATTTGACAACTATAAACGCACGTTATGTATCTTCTTCTTCATCATACCATTACTGATAATCAAAATTCTATCATCTAATCTTTCTATCTATACAATACATCCATGATCCTTGATTTTGATTAACAACATATAATCAAGATGTAAACCTAAGTCCATCATACGATCATCCGTAGTAATCAATCGTTAAAAAAAATGTTGGTCGAATGAAAAAACAGAGCATAATTATAACCGTATAAAATTATTATTAATTGAATCGTGAATTGAATAGATTGTCAATCGAAAAATAGTTAGTCGATCATGAATTTAATCCTGAATTGAATCTGAAACGTGAATTGAAATGTGAATGATTGGAGCAGAGATAGAGATTAACGTAACAGTTATAGATATAATGTCTGATTTGCCATTGATTTAACTTTAATTGAGTTTAATTGGTTTAACCATAGTTGACAGGTGGCAACTTCTCATTACTTCTTATCCTTTTCACGTTAATGATACTTTGTATCTTATACTTAATCATACATTATATATTTAAGTAAAAAAGTTAACTAACATGAAAGGTACCGTACAATATATAAAAGAATATTCCATTGATTCTATTTTATTTTATGATCTTTTTAAGGAAATACCAAATGGGTCCAAAAAGTGTGGATGCATGGACATAGTCAAGCAACCACAAAGAAAGCTACATATTGTTGTTGCAAATGGAGGAAATCCCACATAAAACATTTCCAAAATGGTTGGTACATCTGTGTCTTTACACTACTTGCTCAATTATAATAAAGTTGATTTTTTTCCATTTCCTTTCTTATTATAAAAATATGTCACATGGGATATACCACTAACCATTTCATATTGTTATGATCGTGATTGTGAGAGAGAGAAGGACAACTACCGAGTCACAACCCATAATACGACGTTTGGTGTTAACAACGAGCCATGATTCATAAGGGTGTTTACTGTTTATGTTCCAATTCGGCGGGCTTTAATTACAAGTTATTTCGCTCAGTTGCGGATCAGGAACCCATGATTTTTCAGTGGGTTTTTTTGGTATTTTTTTTCTAAATCATACATGATTCTTACTGACTTTTTTCCATTTTTCCAAACCAAATGAGTTCCTAGGAAGTAGGAACCACAAAAGAGGGATAGATCCGCCAATGATTCCGCTAACTAAAGTTTTGGAAAAACAAAAGAGTTAAATGCCATTTTCGTCCTGAGGTTTGACACTTTTGCTAGTTTCATCCAAAAGTTTATTTTTTTCTCATCTGGATCCAAAGGTTTTCAAAATACTTGCTCGTTTCATCCAACTCGTTAACACCGTTAGTCTCAGTCAGTTAAGTAAGGGCATTTTTGTCAATTCGTATGTTTTTAGATCACCCCCAAATGGATCTTATTCATCTTCTTCCTTTGAAAACCCTAATCAATTAAAATCACCCCAATATCAATGGAGCTTTAATGAATGTGACTGTATATGCATTTATGTTTTGTAATATATAAAGAAAATTGCAGAATTTGACAGATTAGAAATAACATACACTAGAAACAACATTTTTTTCTTCTGTAAATAACCGATTGTGCAACAAACAAGTGCAAATTCTATATTTAGGTTTATAAAAGAGGAGGGCCAACCTCACTACCAAGTGCTGTGTACACATCACTGAATTCAAGGCCAATATATCCGCTTCCGACAATGGCTATCCATTCAAGAACAAACTCCAATTTTAAAGCATGATCACTCGTAACAACGGTCTTCCCTGCAAGTAGTTAAATGCAGTTGGAACTTGTAAAGCCATTAAAAAAGATGCAAATTCACGTAATGGATGCTGCAGATGATTGGAAGGACTTCGTATGTCAAAAGAAGGAAATAAATAAAGAAAATAATGCATTGACCTGAGAAGAGCCAGTAACGTCGGTTTTGACACACCAAACTTTAAATCTTCTAAACTCACACACCTGAAACAATAAAAACATTAACTCTAATAATATCGACTTTAACAGCAGAAGCTCCACAGAGCTCCATTGATACTTGGGGTGATTTTGATTGATTAGGGTTTAGAAAGGAAGAGGATGAATAAGATCAATTTGGGGGTGATTTAAAAACATACGAATTGACAAAAATGCCCTTCACTTAACAGACGAATTGACAAAAATGCCCTTACTTAACTGACTGAGACTAACGGTGTTAACGAGTTGGATGAAACGAGCAAGTATTTGAAAACCCTTTGGATCCAGATGAGAAAAAATAAACTTTTGGATGAAACTAGCAAAAAGTGTCAAACCTCAGGGACGATAATGGCATTTAACTCAAAACAAAAAACCAAACCTTCATGATAGAGTGGGCCACCCAGTAGCGTTAGTACAAAACTTTTGACTGCGTGTCAATTTTGTTTTGGAAGTTTGATGTGTTGTGAACTTATTTTTTGCTTTTTTTATATCGTTAGAGAAAACGTTAGTGGCAGTGGAAATTAACGCCCCTCCTCCACTTTGCTTTAATTTCATTGGTCAGCCAAAAAGTAGTCCATTCCATGTTGTGAAAAAGAAACACGCCCGAACCCAATTGTGACAAAAAAAACGTCCGTGGGGGCAGTGTCGGGGCATTTTGGGGCATTTTTTTCCCCTTCTACGCCCGAATTGGCTTCGACTACAAACGGTCTTAATTTGTCTAAAAATATTTAAAGCAGTAAGTATTATCTAGGAACATAAAGCACATATTCTGAAAGAATGTATCCAAACAAAGAAAAGTTAAAACGGCCGATTTGGTTTAGACTGCTAGTTCCAAGTTCCAACTCGTCAGCCAAACAATTAAATTGTCAAACCGTCAAAACAGAACCATATGAATCTCAAATCGGCTATTTCGGCATACATGCTTCGTCTTAGGGCCTGTTTGATAGCCTTTTAATGAGACTCTGAACATTCAGCTCTTGATGATTCAGCATTTAGACTGTTTGTTTCAACCTAAAAAAATGATCTGAATGGAATGGTTAAGAGCTGAATCATTCAGGCTTGGTGCATAACTGAACCATTCAGCACTTAATCATTCAGAGCCTTTTAACCATTCAGATCTTTTAATGATTCAGCACTTAATCAACTCAACAGCCCTTAGACTATTTGGTTGATTTCAATGGTTTATGAACACCCTCGATGAATTCAGGGGCGGAGGATTTAAAGGGGGCAGGGGTGCCCCCCCCCCCCTATCTTTTGGCGCAACGACAGAAATTTACGATTTTCGTAGGTAAATTGAGTCGGGTTGAGTTTGACCCCCGCCGATTTGATCTTCCGGCCAATACCGATCGAAAAAAGTTGAGTCCAGCCCCCTCCGATTCGAGAACCAAACGTTGCTATATCAGTTTGGTTAGACTGCCACAATTATTAAGATATTAATTATGTAATTAGTTAATAGTTAATTACTACTTGGCTACATTATGAAGTTGGGCTCAAACATGATATCCAACATGTTAACTTACCCATTATGAGTCTTTGAAGTTATACAAATTCGGACGCCTAATAGAAACAAGTCAACATTGTACTTAACACCAAACATGACGTTACATTGTAATAGCCGGCACTCTATATACTTATACAATAATCTAATCTTTTTCGTCAACTTCCAAAACCAAATTTTCAGAACAAGAAGATCCATGGACAGGTTGATAAGTTTAGAGCCATCTAATGTGGTTGCAATACGGGTCGAAACCGGTGAAAAGTGTTGCGGTAAGCTCATTTTGCGAAACGTTATGTACACCATGCCGGTCGCTTTTCAGCTCAAGCCGGTTAACAAGGTCTCGTACATGGTTCGACCACAAAACCGGGATCATTCTCTCCATTGACAACGGTTACCGTGGAAATCGCTTATGATCTCCCGCTGAATTCGATCTCCCGGAAGCATACCCGTATTGTGGTGACTCGTTTTTGTTACATAGTGTTGTGGTTCCTGATGCAGCGCTAAGACCGGTTCCATAAATGGTTCCGGTCCCAAGTGAGTGGTTTACCACAAGAAAGAAAAGGTGTTTGTTGACAGTGGTATCAAGGTCATGTTTGTTGGCTCGGTGGTTCTGGCTAAGCTCGTTGCCAACGGTTCGATTGATGAGATCAGGGATGTATTGGAGAAAAGCGATCCGTCTTGGAAGGCGGTTGATTCTGTTGATCGGAAGGTCGGACTTTACTACATTTAGCAGTCAGTCATGGCCGAGCCGATTTAGTCCAAGTGCTACTCGAGTATAAGCCAGATGTAGATGCCCGGTCAACTCGTACAAGATTAGGTTCAACCCCACTTGAGGCTGCAGTCGCCTCGGGTGAAAGCTTGATTGTAGAGCTCTTACTAGCGAACCAGGCGACCATAGACAGGTTAGACCCGTCCACATGGGGTCCGATTCACTAGCGGCTGGTGGAGGGCATGTTGACATTTTGAGACTACTTTTGGTCAAAGGAGTGGATATGGACGCGGTTACAAAAGATGGGAACACCGCCTTACACCTAGCCGTGGAGGACGAAGGCAGGACTGTGCCCGTGTGTTATTAAACTGTGGTGCACGCTTCGTATCTGTATTCTAGTGCAGGCGAGACGCCATTGCATATAGCTGCAGCTCTTGGGGATGAAAACATGGTCAAGCTTCTAATTCAAAAGGGTGCTAACAAAAACATACAAAACCGAAACAGGAAAACCGCCTATGATGTTGCAGTTGAGCATGGACATAGACAGCTATTTGACGTGCTCGGTTTAGCAGATAACTTGTGTGTAGCTACAAGAAAAGGAGATATCAGAACTATTAAAACGCTTCTTGAAGCGGCTGTCACCATCAATGGACCGGACCAGGGCATGGATGGACGTCTTACACCGGGCCTCATTCAAGGGACAGGCTGACATAGTCCAGATTCTGATCAAGAAAGGCGTTAATATCAATGCACGCGATGAAGATGGGTACACTGCTCTACATTGTGCAGTGGAATCTGGACACACGGATGTGATCGAATTACTTGTAAAAAAAGGTGCAGATGTGGATGCAAGAACTAACAAGGGTGCTACTGCAATACAAATTGCAAAGTCACTGAATTATACAGGAATCACAAGAGTTCTCGTAGATTCGAGTAAAAATGGAGGTAGATACGGGCAATGAGACAGGCTCGATGAAGAAGAG
>JAUTDX010000980.1:0-81605 GCA_030844895.1 Ambrosia x helenae
TGAGATACCCTACAAATTGTACAATAGTCGGTATAGAAGTTATCATTTAGAAGACAATAGTTGCCGTTTTCTAATGAAATTTGCCGGTTAAAGAAAATCTGAAGAATTTTTTTCATAAAAGGCAAAAATCAAGTTGGAAGAGTGTTTCAAAGTGGTGCATGGATTTTTTTGTGAAAATAGGTAGGTAGCTAGTTGAATTAGCGACCTTGAATCTTTGATTTTGAAGGTCGCTGTTGAACTAGCAACCTTCAAAAGAAGAGCTAAACCAACCATCTTTTTTAAAAACAATCTTTGAAGGTTGTTGGTTCAACCATCGACCTTCAATGAAGGTTGCTAAACCAACCAGCGCCTTCAAACTCAAAGATTCAAGGTCGCTAATCTAACTAGCGACCTCCTAATTTTTACAAAAAAATTCCATGTACCATCTAGAAATACTCTTCCAATTATTAAAAAAATTAAAATCTAAAAGACAAAAGTAAGGGGAAACACAAAAATATCCATTTTGACCGAGAAATTAACCAAATAGCCTTTGTTTAAATTTACCGATCAAAACAGAAAGGGAGAAGTCTTTTGGTTCAACATATTTCAAACTGTCCAAATCATTCGATCATTTTGAAACTTCAGGTCCATACGTTGCATAATGATTTTATTATTTTTTTTATTGCACTAGCACAAGTGATTTTAGTTAAGGACCTGATTTTGTTAAGTGAATGATGACATGTGTCCTGGAAGCTAATGGACAAACTAAAAATAAAAAAAGACAAACGGCTTTATATGTATGTTTGTAATTTCAAAAAATCAAATTAACTTGTTAATTTCCTTGGTCAAAATAGATACGTTCATGCAAAAAGCACACACGCTATGTGACATTAGGGTCTTTTAGATATCATTTTATAAAAACAATAATTAATATCAAACCTCGTAAATAGAGGAGAGACACTATATATACTACTAAATCACCAGGTCATTTTATAATTTTAACGTTGTTATATATATATACCAGGAGTGACACGAAAGAGAAAATAGTGACGATAGCGAAGGAACCACAAAAGGAGTCAGAGAGAACAGCTGCAACTATAGGAAAGAGACACATGCAGCCAACTACGACGTTTGAAGACTTGAGTGGCATCAATGCTCTTAACGTTGTACTTGGTGATAAGGTACACAATGAGATTTCCTATCCACCCTCCTGCTGACAATGTTAAAGATAACATACCTCCTGCATCATAAACAATTGACAATTAAATATCTGTTACTTACACTATAGGAAAATGTGGATCATCACCATGATCTAATCACACTTACAAATTGTAGACTACAATTTGTTCATGTCATATTATATTAATATTATATTATAAATATTATATAATATAATATATCTATACATGGTGTGGTGATGCGACGACCTTAATTTGTCATAAAAATGAATTCGATCTATTTGTTAACAATATTCTAAAGAGCCAAGGTTTGTCCTCATCTCACTCTTATCACACTCTACTCTACGAATAGTATATATATCATAGGGTAGGTGTGTGTGTTACACATGAAGTATTTTTATTAACTGATTTGGTGATTATCAGTGGTTCATAGTAAATTACATACTTATAAAGTATGCTATGTATTGTGGTACTTAATTAATCTTTAACGAGATCGATCTAGAGAGAGAGAGAGAGAACCTAGTATGAAGGGGAAGGTAGTCCATCCTCCTCCTCGTTTACTATGTTTGATGAAGCCATTGTTTCCTGCCTTCAATTGCCATATGTTGGCTGCCATTTTCCTGTTAAACATCTTTCTGCATCTCATTGAATTCCATTCTTTCTTATGGTTCTACGTGAGAATATGTGAGAGTGTGAGTAGGCATATATAGCAGGTGTATGAAGACTTTTCTGTCGTTGTTAATTATATAAAGCAACCAAAATAAAAAGCTAGGTATATTTTACAAATATGAAAAATGGATTTTTTTTTTTTCTCAACATGGTAGGCTATATAATTAAGATGTCAATTCCCACAAATAAAACATGCTTGTTTGTTACATGAATATATTATATAAAAAATTTAAATTAGAAAAGCGAGTTTATATTGTAATTTTGGTACCCCTCGTCTCTATATATCTATCTCTCTTATGCATATATAGAGAGATAAAGAGTGAGGAGTGTGATACCTATCCATTAACAACCATGTTCCAAGCATACCTTTCTTTCCTTATTCAGTTGTTTTGAGTTAGTAAGTTATCATACTAATTAGTGGATTAGTGGGTCTAGTGTTTTTTAGTGATTTAAAAGAGTAGTGGTAGTTTAATTACTTGTGTTTTGTATGGCTATATGTTTTTGATCTATCCTCCTATTGATTCTTGGAAGTTTATAGTTTTTTCTTTGTAAAACCCATCAGAGTGTCTTAATATTAATTTCTGGTGTCCAATAAGATGAAGATAGGATTTGATCCAAGAGGGCAGGGAATCTTAAATTATTTTTATCACCTATGTAATTGTCGTACAGTTTTCTCTTTGAGAAATTCCTTGACTAATTAATGCATGTATTGTCTCCCTTGTGCTCTGTTTTATCTTCAATATAATATTCATGTGCTTCTTCTTTGGGGTCAAAAAGAACATAGTTATAATATAGTTGAATTTACTTTTAATTAGTTTTTTCTAACATTTTACACTTATGCCTTCACACTTGTTGGTTTATGTCTCCTCTGTCTAATCAAATGCAAGTTAATGTGTAGGAGGCGGGCTTAATTTGAACAACACAGAAACAAAAAGAATCTTGCTTAAGGAAATTTTGTCAACAATACATAGCGAACAGAATCAGATACTAATCAAACAAACCTGTGATTATATATCAAGAATCAGATTTCGCTTTCAATTTAACTATGTACAGTCGATAGTTTTTTAGCTTGTTTAATCACAACTGATTGTACAAACAAATTTTATACGATATGTTTTGAGCATCTAGCTAGGTTGATTTTATACTTATGCTAGGACATAAAAATGTGATTTGTCCGTTTTTATTAATCGAATAAACTTTCAAACAATAAAAATTACTCTTAATTGATCACGATTCTATCTAATTACACAACATACCATAGTCATGCATTTTACTTGGTAAAATATGACGATGGTAACTAAAAGGGCTGTTTTTCCACTTACATCACTCAATAGATAATCGGTTGGATCATCCACGTGTCACTAACCGACATGTTAACATATCAAGTTTTAACTTATCAATTAGCCCTTAGTATATGATGATTTATGTTTAACAAAAAAATCATAATTTTTGTGACCCTGAGTGACAAGTGGAATGACTAATGTCAATGTGAAGCAAATAACAAGTACATTGCTACTGTTTATGACTCTAAAACACATAGCATATTCATGTCTAGCAATTAAGTAGAAGCAAAAAGTCCATAATTAATACACAATTAACATGGTTAATGGAGATGAACTAAGAAAAATACCAGCAATATATAGCACCCCCAACTATACCTTTAATTTTGAAACTACATGACCACCTTCCTGTGTCTTTTCTATTGCTCGTTGAAATTGAATATCCCTATATTCCACTGTGCAGTCCACATCTATACAATAATAAACCAAAGCCATTTTAATGACATGGCATTCAAAGAGGCATTCTCCTCTTTGAGGTTGCCATGTGTCATCCAAATGCATGAGATATTTTAGGAAAAAAATAATTTAAAATTTAAAATTTATATTTTTCTCTCTAATTTTCCTCCCATAATTGTTAAACTTTAATATCTTTTATATACGAGATTTTTAAAGAAAAAAATTACACAAAATTAACGAGCGTTTTATTATCTTTCCAACGAGTACCATGGTGCTATCTAAAAAAAACGGAGAAAAAAACGACTACTTTGTTTAGTTTTGTTCAAACAGGAAAAAAAAAACACAAAGTGTTCAGGTAAATCATTAATCATGTATAGGAAGTCACTAATTATAAATCAGTAAATATGAATTCTATTTTCAACATGCGTTAGCATTGGAGTTATACATTATTTTAGGTTAGATATTAATATTAGA
The DNA here is from genome assembly GCA_030844895.1 of Ambrosia x helenae. Lineage (NCBI taxonomy): Eukaryota > Viridiplantae > Streptophyta > Magnoliopsida > Asterales > Asteraceae > Ambrosia > Ambrosia x helenae. Next base: position 4,037 of record JAUTDX010000980.1, read on the forward strand.
GTTATACATTGTTTAAGGTTAGGCGTTAACATTGGAGATATATTTTTAATTGTTTTAGGTTAGCTGCTACCCGAAGCTTTCATGCATGTACTGTAAAGCGCATCATTCTAATTTATATGTAAAATTAATATGTCATATTAGATTTTTTAACCCCGGACGTTCCCGGGGTATAATCTAGTTTCATTATAGTTACAAATTTTTCAAAAGCTGAAACTCCACTTCATCATCAAATGGGTACGTTGTATAGTGTAGAGGTTGGTGACTACCCGACATACCATGTTCGTTATTTTATTACTTGTTATTTTGTTTGTTAATATTGGGGTGTGGAGATACCCCTAAATAGGCTATGTGCCCATATAGTTAGGGCCCATGATGGTGGCCCATAAAAACCCATATATAAAGATGTCTTCACCTCTCATTAGGCAGACAAGGATTACCTCCAAAACAACTATGGCAGCCACCATTACTTTTTGTGTCTGTACGTTGGATTCTACTTGCAGTCTCCTAGCAGTCACCTCCACTCCCCACCTTCGTTTACTTCCTTGCATATCTAAACCGGAAAAGAGAAGAAGAATAAGGTGCGATTCTCTTATTCAACATCGTCGAGGCATGACCCCGGACAGCCGTTTCGGTTAGTGTTTCTTCATATAGTTGTATTCCTTATATCAAATAGGTCGCATGTTTACATTATCCCTCGTAGTTAAGTAGGGTTGAACATCGAGTCGGTTATCAGAATATTCAAATTTTGAAAGTGAACTTTAATTCGTGTAAAGTCGGTTGTGAAATAAATTTAAATAAAATAGTAACATATACATTTTAAGAAAAAAGATACAGCGAATATTTGGTCGAAAGTTATAAATTCGAATTCAGCATTAGGTTTGGAAGCAAACACGATTCAGTATTTGGAAATTCGCTTTTATTCAAATTTCGATTTTACAAATCGAATTTGAATAATAATGACACTTTTAATAGCAAGCCTTTCATTAAGCATTCATCTAGAAAATGTTGACTTCTAGTGTTAATTGTAAATGGAAGGAAGTTGTTTCAATGAATCACATTGATAGAATTCTTTTAGCACTGAACCTTCTCAGCTTTTGGACAGAGTTGCACTAGTGCGATCAAGAAGACAAGCCCCAAGTGTACGTGATCTTGACTGCCACTAAGACCCATACCAAGCAATTTAGCTCATGCAACATCCAAGTTTCAGGAAAAAAGTAGATTATATTCTAAACATTTCAACTTTAAGAGTATTGTTGACCTGACACCCAAATGTCACATTAAAAGCTTTGATACTACTATGGCAAAGGCCATTTGGCTAGATTATGGACTACTTAGGAGTTAGGACGACGTCATAACAAAAAATAAAAGTAGAAAATGTGAACTTTTTAGATATTATAAACTAGAAGAAAATAAAAATAAGAATAAAATAGGACAGTGCTAACATATATTTACTTAAAAAAATTGGGTGGGTTTTAAAAGTTCTAGTTTTGGTGTTTATGATTTTTATATACATTAAATGATTTATGAATAAAAATAAAATCCAAAAAGTTATACTTTTAGGTTTATTTTATTTGTATCAACGAATCTTTGTAAAGTAGTGGAATTCCCACATTTTGTTGCAGGCATTTGGTCATCATCAGTTCGATTCATTACAATACCAGTACGATATATACTGATACCGATATCGACACTCGACGTAGCAATCAACACATGTTTTACGTCGATTAATAACCATAAAGTGAGTACCCATACCGGTACCGCTGTTGTCCGGTCAGTATCAGTTTGGTTCATTACGTTAAGTACTTGTATCGTACACACACTCAATATAGTTTACGATACCAAAAAATACTTTATTGCAAATATAATTCTGCGTTCAAAGAATTTATATAGTCACATCAAAGAAAACTATACAATCGGATACGATACCGCCGGTATCGATGTTGTTTGGCTGGTAAATATTTGGTTAGTGATGATTAAAAAATCAATTATTTGACCCATTCGAAAAGGACTTTTATCGAATCGTACATAATAATAATAACAACAACAATAATAATAATAATAATAATAATAATAATAATAATAATAATAATAATAATAATAATAATTAAGCACATGGTGTCGGTATATTCGAAAATTTATAAAACGTTATATTACATTAAGAAAAAACAAAAAAGGATAATCAAGGTCATTTTATAAGAAAAAACGATATATTACATTAATAGATAGATAAATAAATTTTCTAGGTAACACTAAGCAACATCGATTTTACATACATAACAAATAAATTTTCTTATTTATAAAAAGATATCTGCTCGCTCATTTTTTGGCTCAAAATGATTTAAAATATGTACATGTACATTACATTACATGCCATTTTTTATAAAAAAAAAAGCATATAGTTTGTTATATAGTGTTTTCTCGAGTTTCTTTCCATATATATATATATATATATATATATATATATATAGGTAGAAGATCCTGTAGGAAAATTGGTTTGTGTGAGAGAAGTGTGAGAGGATTAATAATTGACATGTAGCCATCATGTTTTTTTTTATTTTGGAATGATTGTTTGGGTTGTTTTGCCTTGAAAAAACACTTAACACAACAATATACAAAAATTTAAAACACAATCCAATGTATTATAGTCATTAAATTTAAATTATAGATAAAACACACTAGTAATTATTTAAAACACTCTGCTTAATGTTCTTAAAATAGTGTTTTAAGTTTTAAGCCTAAAATACATTGTTTTCAGTTATTAATTGTTATGTTTGGTGTTTTTCTAGGCAAAACAATACAAAACATCATGAATACGTCCAAAAAATATGCATACATATCAATTTTTAATCCTTCTCACAATAACCTATTTTCCTACAGGAAACCTACCCTATATATATATATATATATATAATAGGTCAAGTATAAAATGAAAACCCACTTGAGTTGAGAAAACCTTGGAAACCCATGTAAAAAAATGATTTTTTTTCTTTTGAAAAAAATAACCAATGTAAAATACATGTTTTTAAGTGTTTTTGGCCAAAAAAAATTAAAAAAGCGCCGAAGGGATTTTTTTTTAAAAAAAAACAAAGCTGCGAAAACACATGTTTACAACAGCTTTTGTAACAACAAATGGCTGAAAACATATGTTTTTTAGCAACTTTGTTTATTTTTTTTAAAAAATCCCTTCGGCGCTTTTTATATTTTTTTGGCCCAAGATGCTAAAAAACACGTTTTTTACATTGGTTATTTTTTTCAAAAAAAATAAATGATTTTTTACGTGGGTTTCCAGGGTTTTCTCAACTCAAGAGGGTTTTCAATTTATCCTTCCCCTATATATATATATATATAATATATATATGTGTGTGTGTGTGTGTGTGTGTGTATGTTAAAATGAGAATTAGGTTGAGTTATGAGAACTATAGGATTTCACTTATTAGCCACACATTTAATTAATTATATAATGGATTTATGGTTGTAATTAAAACATAATAAAATATTAAGTATTAATTGTGTTACACCGTGGTCATTTTGTTACACACGGTATAAGGACGACGTAATTTTTTTTCATTTTTGTATATTTCTTAGTTAGCCATTTTTACATATTTTGGTAAAAAAAATTAAAAATTCACATTTTACGTGGGAGTTCTTACGGTTCTCACAACTGGAGTGAGTTCTCAACCGAACCGATTCCTACATATATGTGTGTGTGTGTACAGTTCCTGTACAAAGGACATTTTTCATCAATAAAACATTTGAGTGGCGTGATGATCATGTCTGTGTTTATAGTCATGCTAATGTACTCCTCAATGTTGTGCTTTGTCGATGGTGATTTTGTACCTAAAGATACTATAAACGACTCTGATCTCTGTCGTTAGGGTGATGAGTGATGACAATATCATGGCTCTAACTCGAAAAAGTTACTTATCATGGCTTTACCAACGACTATGCATGAGAGGTGAGAGCTAACTTTATTTTTTGTGTTCATAGTTGTGTGAAGTTATGTTGAATTGAGGATTCTATTCAAGGTATGAACAATCGTGTAGGCTTGACTCGTGTATTTTTATAGGGATCTAGGTGATTGTTGCATACTTAAGAGCCTTTTTCTTAGCGGATTTATATTCATGATGAATAGGTTGAGAGTTTAAGTCTCACGAAGAATAGTTTGTAGATTACAAATGCGATTAGATGATTGATTTATCATATAAACGTTACCGTATGGAAACTTTTTCCTTGGGATAAAAAAAAAAAAGTTGTAAATGTATATGGAAAAAAGAAAAGCAAATGGTGTGATGTCATTACCACATATTTTTTTAAAGTAAAAAATCGATCAAAAGGAATGAGAATGATATAAAAAAGAGAAGTGGGTGAAATAGTTGAATCCATTTCCCTCGTTTTACTTAGTGGCTATAGTACAGTAAAGTTTATGAATGATTCAATGAACGAACAGTTCTATTCATTATACATCCTTTTCTTTTACCCATAAACTCTATAAACTTGAAAGCAAAATAATATATCACATTATATCCTATGAGGTAAAACATATATATTTTATTATTTTTTCTTTTTCAGGTTATATGTCTATTATTATGATTACTATTGTTTTTATTGTTATCATACAATGCACAACCACACTCACTAACAATATGTATGTGAATATGAATCTTGCTTCCTATTTCTCCGTAATCAATCTTCTCACTTACGAAACAACAATACAAGTCGTTTCCCACTACATCTAAACCCCGCCATCGCCATTGTTAGTGCCGCCACCTAGTACCTCAAAAATCCATTTCACCATTGCCAGTTTGCCACCATCTTCACATCCTCCCATCGCTTCTCTTATATCCTTTTTAAATCTTTTTAGTTAAAACTTTTTTAAAAAAAACATCTTGATTTAGGTCTTTGAAATCGGTTAGGGTTTTCATATTTGGTTTCAATTGATTTCATTCTATATATATAGCCTGGAAGGTGTTGGATTCTTTAAATGAGGTGTCAAGTTTAAGACATGTTGGTCAATGATCTCCAGCCCAGCTGGTTTGAGGTAGGATGAGTTTTCCCTTAGGGGTTCCCATCCTGTGATAGGTCACATGTTCAATCCATGCACACCACAAAAAAATTATTCGTGACGGTTTGAGCTTAGACAAGGAGGACACCGGTGTGTGGTAGATATTCAAACTTGGGACTGCTTGGTTTGGATTGTACAAGAATTTCCACTGAACTAAACCTTTTAAAAAAAAGTTTAGGACATGTCGGATTCTAAATCTTCAGAGATCTTACATAAAGATACATTAAAATTAAACATAAGATATGTCTCGCATTCTATATATATACAAATCAAATTGAGGTGAACAGTATTAATTTGTTTTTTTTTGGAAGGTGTAGATCAGTTGGAAACCCATTAGCTTGCTTCAACCCTTTTTTACGGAAGTCAAGCCACCCGGGTTCGAATCGGCACCCCACCGAAGCAGAGCTGGAATAACACATCCATAGGCCACACCCACATGGGCAATTTATGCCACCAGTGAGATTCGAACTCAGGACCCCGTGCGGGAACCTCCCTAGGGAGTAAACCTTCACATCCTCAACCAGCTGGGCTGGAATCACGGGACAACAGTATTAATTTGTTATTGGTTGTTTTGTTAAGTGTCATTTACTTATTGGACCTTTGTTTTGGGTGGTCAACATTTTCTTTACATATTAAATGTATTTTTTGGGAAGGAAATGTAAAGGTGGTGGTGTTTTATTGGTTCACTCGTAGTTATCTTCAAAAATCACAAGCCTCATGTGTTCAAGTATGCTACATGATGTTTTTTATCCTTTATATTTTTTTTTTTTTTGCCAAAAAACAAAAATTTGGGTTATCTAGGAGATTGAACCAGGGTCCAAATTTGGTAAATGATAACGAATAAGCTATAGCATTCTTCAAGAATGTTTATTAACAACTATGAAGACAACAACTCAACCAATCATTATTGTGTGACTCATATGTTAAAAAGACCAGGTATATCATTCCAATTCTTTAAGTTTTTATGTTTGAATTTACACATTATACTTTCTCATAAATTGTTTTGTGTTATTTTACAAGATTGAGTATGGGCTAGTTGCTGGAAGTTGAAGTGGGCTTGTTGCTGGGCTTGTAGCTGTTCAGTTGCTGGGCTTGGATAAGAGATTGTGTCTGAAGGCCTGATCCGGTTCTGGTCCACTCATCCACTTGTGTCGAAGATCATTTATAGCCATTGGATTACGATCCGTGTCATATAATCCAATGGCTAATATTCATCTGATTGTGTTTTCTCTTTAGAAGCTTCCATAGCTTCTATATATTGCTGTCTCTTCTTCTCATTAGGGTTTCAGCATTATTATTGTTCTCTCGTTATAGTTTGTTATCTCTTTCGTCTAGTCAGCTAGGGTTTGATCATTGTGTAGCAGATACATCTTGTATCTGTTAGTGTTCATCTTTGTATAGTTTGTCGATGGTAAAGAGAGTTCCAGTTGTGAGAGAGATAGTTCAGATTGTTTGAGATTCTGTATTTGTTTGTTTCTGATTCCTATTAATAAAGCTTTTGAGTTTTGTTATCATATTATCTTTGTAATATGGTATCAGAGCTCTAGGCTCGTGTTGGTCTATCTTCTTCCGCTGGTATCTAGGGTTTCTCTGGAATAGTCTTGGGGTTTCTTGAATCTTTGACTATTTTTATTGAAGGCTTGGTGTTCAGGAGAAAGGAATCCGTGTAGATCTGGTGTTCAGATCTAGGGTTTGAGGAAAGTTGCTGAACATTGGTGGAATCAGATCTGATCTCAAGATCTGTGTGTGGATAGCTGTTATTCTTGCTCTCTGATGTATATCCCTAAGTGAAGGATATACATTACGAGTTTGTGGCGAACCCTAACTTGGGGCTGTTGGTGAGATCTGACCTATCTTTACTGTTTTCTGTAGAGTTGTCCTAAGGAGTCATTGCCAGGGTTGTATCCCTGTATAGCTTTAGGATTGGTCTAGGTCTTTAGTGGCTCCTGTACCAGGACTTGCACTGGCACCTTGAGTGATGAACCAGTGATCTGGAACACCGGTACAGCTTCGCCTTGAGTATTTTTTTGCTATCTGTTTGTGCTCTGTTTTGTTTGTGTGATCTGCTGTGGTTTGTTGTTCTTGCTGTGATTGATTTGCTGTTACTTGTTTTACTGTGTGATTACTTGTATTTGGTAAGTGTGTAAAGATGGTGAATGAGGATGAACCACAAGGTCCACAAGGTGGTCCTACTTCTGGACCAGTTGTGGATCCTGCATCTATTGTTACACAAGTTAACAAGTTAGATGCAAGTGATCCATTATATCTTCACCCTAGTGATTCTGCAAATCTGACAATTATTAACATAAAACTAAAAGGAACTGAGAACTACAGTGTTTGGTCTAATGCAATGATGTTAGGATTACAAGTTAAAAATAAACTTGGTTTTATAAATGGAGATTGTGTAAAATCTGTTGATGATCCTATTTTGGCTAAACAATGGGATAGATGTAATTCTATTGTGCTTACCTGGATTCTTAATTCTATGTCTGAAGAGTTATATCTAGGACAAGTATTCTCTAAACTTGCTTCTGATGTTTGGAAAGAACTTAAGGAAACTTATGATAAAGTTGATGGTTCTGTGGTGTTTGATCTTTATCAAAAAATTAATAGTTTTAATCAAGAAGGGTCTTCAGTGTCTGAATATTATCAAAAACTCACTGTTATGTGGAAACAATTGGATCAGATTCTCCAATTGCCTCCATGTACATGTGATGCCTCAAAAGACTTTAATAATTTCAGTCAAATGATCAAGTTAATGCAGTTTTTGATGGGACTAGATGGATGTTATCAATCTGTTAGGACTAATCTGTTAACCAGGGATAGTCTTCCTACTGTTAAGGAAGCCTATTCTATTGTTTCTAGAGAAGAGTCACATAGAAACTCAAGTGGTTCTAATAAAAAGACACAAACTGTTGGTTTTGCTGCTAAAACTAATGAGTTTGTGGATTTTAATAAAAGGTTTAATAAACAATCTACTAGTCAGTCACCTTTAAAGTGTACTCATTGCAATAAAACTGGTCATTTGGCTGAAAAATGCTTTGAGGTAATTGGATATCCCCCTTGGATGAGGTCAAGGGGGAGTCAGACTAGAAAGGTGGGGGGTAAAAGTAATAATGTTTCTGTTGATTCTAGTACTAATACTCCTATGGCTTCTTTGACTAATGAGCAAGTGTCTAAGTTGTTAAGTTTGCTCAGTGATAAAGTAAAAGAAACACCACAGAGCTGCAATGTATCAGGTAGTTTTTTCTGTGCAAATGTCTATGGAAAACCTATATTTGGTTTTGCAAGTAATGTAGGGAATAAGATTAAAATTGGATGGATTATTGATTCAGGGGCTAGTCAACACATGGTTACTGATGATATTGAGTTAACTGATTATGTTGAAGTTACTGATTTAAATATTCATGTTAACCATCCAAATGGCACTAAGGCTTTGGTAACTAAAATTGGTAATGTAAATTTAGCAAATGGTGTTGTTTTGAAAGATGTATTGGTAGTTCCTGAATACAAAGTTAATCTTATTTCAGTACACAAACTTGCTAGGGATAATAATCTGTATGTTGGATTTAATGAAAGTACTTGTTTCATACAGGACCAGTCAACCAAGAAAGTCCTGGTGACTGGTAAACAGTTTGAAGGACTTTATATGTGTGGAAATTCTTGTTTGAATAAGGTGTGTCATAGTAGCATAAATATGTATAATATTTGGCATGCTAGGTTAGGACACCCTTCAGAACAGGCTGTTAAAGTATTTAAACAAAAATTCAACATAGGTGAATATGATAAAAACCAACCCTGTGAAATCTGTCACAGAGCTAAACAGCATAGAGACCCTTTTCCTTTAAGTGAACATAAGTCAACTCAAGTAGGGGAACTTGTTCATCTAGATGTGTGGGGTCCCTATAGGGTAATTAGCAGAGATGGTTTTAAATATTTCTTAACAATTGTAGATGATTATTCCAGAGCAGTGTGGGTTTGTTTACTGAAAAACAAAACTGAAGTTTTTGAAAATATAAAAGATTTTTATAATTTGATTGAAACTCAGTTTAATAAAAGGATTAAGTGTTTTAGAAGTGACAATGGTTTGGAATTTGTTAATAATCAGATGTCACAGTTTTGTAAAAACAATGGAATAATACATCAAACAACATGTGCCTATACTCCTCAACAAAATGGGATTGTTGAGAGGAAGCATAGGCACCTGCTAAATGTGGCTAGGGCTTTACTATTTCAGAGTAATATACCTATTAGATTTTGGACTGAATGTGTCTTGACTGCTGCATATTTGATTAATAGGACCCCTACTGGAGTATTAAAAGGAAAGACACCTTATGAACTTCTATATGGCTTTGAACCCTTTCTAGAACATTTAAAGTTGTTTGGTTGTCTGTGTTTCTGTACTGTGTTAAATGATTCTGATAAGTTTAATAGTAAGGCTGAAAAATGTGTTTTGATAGGGTATTCAAATGAAAAAAAAGGTTACAAAGTTTTCAGCTTAGATACTAAAACTGTTGGTTTTTCTAGAGATGTGAAGTTTTTTGAAGATTGTTTTCCTTTTAAAGAAACAAAAATATTTGAAGCTTTTGATTCAAATATTGAAAAACAAGTTAATCATTTAAACTTTTTTGACTCATATGAAAACACAGACTCCTCAAACAATTTTGAAGTAGATGAACCCTATGATGAAAGAAAGGGTCAAGGTAAGCCAGAAGTAGGAACACATGAAAATCAGCAATCAGATAGTCATTCCAAACTGTTCATGACTTGGCTGGAAATCAGCAGTCAAACAGTAGGGAAAGTGACACTGATAGGGCAGAACATGTGAATACTACTCATGATAATACAGATCTGTCTGAGGGTGATACTTCAGGGTCTGTTGAATTAAGTAGTATTAGAAAATCTTCAAGAAGTTCTGTTTTTCCTAGAAAATATAATGAATATGTTGTAGAAGGTAAAGTCAAATATGGCATAGAAAATGTTATTAACTTTTCTAAACTGTCTTGTGAGTCTAAGTGTTTTGCCACTACATTAACAAAAAGTTTTGAACCTAGGTGTTATAAAGAAGCATCTAACAGTCCTGAATGGATTCAGGCCATGAATAATGAAATTGAGGCCTTAAATAGAAATAATACTTGGACTATTGTAGATAAACCTAAAAATAAAAACATTGTTGGGTGTAAGTGGATCTATAAAGTCAAGTATAAGGCCAATGGGGAAATAGAAAGGTTTAAGGCTAGGTTAGTAGCTAAGGGGTACAGTCAAAAAGAAGGGATTGACTTTGATGAGACCTTTGCCCCTGTTGTTAAAATTGTTACTGTAAGGTGTGTGATTGCCTTAGCTGTTCAGTATAATTGGGAATTGTTTCAACTTGATATAAACAATGCCTTTCTCTATGGTGAACTAAATGAGGAAGTTTACATGAAACTCCCTGAAGGATATTTTAATAGTGACAATGATAAGGTTTGTAAGCTAAATAAGTCTTTATATGGCCTTAAGCAGGCACCTAGGATGTGGAATGAGAAACTTGTAAATGCCCTGATTGAATTTGGTTTCCTAAGGAGTAAGTGTGATCATTCCATGTTCTATAAACAAACTGATTCTGTGTTTATTGTTCTGTTGGTGTATGTAGATGATATTGTAATTACTGGTAATTCTGTGATGGAAATTGAGAAAATTAAAACATGTTTAAAATCAAAGTTTATGATTAAAGATTTGGGAAGACTTCAATATTTTCTGGGTATTGAAGTTATTAGGAATAATAATGAACTAGTTCTGACCCAAAGAAAGTACTGTACAGATTTGTTAGCTGAGTATGGAATGTTGGGTTGTAAACCAGTGAATGTTCCTATTGAACAAAACCATGTTTTAACACCATTAATTAATGATCATTCTTTTCCTGTTGATAATCTAACTGGTTACCAACAGCTTATTGGAAAGTTGATCTATTTATCACATACCAGACCTGACATATCGTATGCAGTGCATTACTTGAGTCAGTTTATGCATGCTCCTGTTAATGGTCATTTAAGAATTGCCTTCAAACTTCTTAGATATCTAAAAATGTCACCTGGAAAAGGTATTAAGTTTCAGAAATCTGATCAATTTGATTTGAAAGTTTATTCAGATTCTGATTGGGGTAAGTGTGTATCCACTAGGAAATCTGTGACTGGTTATTGTGTGTTTCTTGGAGATAATTTAATCTCCTGGAAAAGTAAGAAACAATCAACGATTTCCAGGTCCTCAGCTGAGGCTGAGTACCGGGCTATGTGTGCTGCCACTTGTGAAGTTATGTGGCTTAGGAATATTTTGGAGGAATTAAGTGTTAAAGTCAAAGTTCCTATTAGTGTATACTGTGATAATAATGCAGCCATTTCTATAGCTGCTAATCCGGTTTTTTATGATAAAACCAAACATTTTGAGTTAGACTTGTATTTTTTGAGAGATCAAGTTATTAAAGGAGTTGTCAAGACTGAGTCTATTGATTCTAAAGATCAGTTGGCTGATGTATTCACTAAAGGGCTTTTGGCTTCTGCTCATGAAAGTATGTGTAAAGGTTTAAATTTGTTTGACCCATTTGGGAAGTAGTAGTTAAAGAATTGAGGGGGAGTGTTAAAAAGACCAGGTATATCATTCCAATTCTTTAAGTTTTTATGTTTGAATTTACACATTATACTTTCTCATAAATTGTTTTGTGTTATTTTACAAGATTGAGTATGGGCTAGTTGCTGGAAGTTGAAGTGGGCTTGTTGCTGGGCTTGTAGCTGTTCAGTTGCTGGGCTTGGATAAGAGATTGTGTCTGAAGGCCTGATCCGGTTCTGGTCCACTCATCCACTTGTGTCGAAGATCATTTATAGCCATTGGATTACGATCCGTGTCATATAATCCAATGGCTAATATTCATCTGATTGTGTTTTCTCTTTAGAAGCTTCCATAGCTTCTATATATTGCTGTCTCTTCTTCTCATTAGGGTTTCAGCATTATTATTGTTCTCTCGTTATAGTTTGTTATCTCTTTCGTCTAGTCAGCTAGGGTTTGATCATTGTGTAGCAGATACATCTTGTATCTGTTAGTGTTCATCTTTGTATAGTTTGTCGATGGTAAAGAGAGTTCCAGTTGTGAGAGAGATAGTTCAGATTGTTTGAGATTCTGTATTTGTTTGTTTCTGATTCCTATTAATAAAGCTTTTGAGTTTTGTTATCATATTATCTTTGTAATATCATACAGCAAAAATAAATAAAATATAACTATTATAAATATATTATGTATAAAGTAATATATAATACAAATGTTAACATGTTGAAAAAAGAGATAATTTATAATTTGTATTCGAATAAGAATTAAATGAAAATGGAACATAATGTTTGGATACGGCGAAGTAAAATAATCATGGTCCTGATTTCATGATCTCCTGAAAAGCATTTGATAACTTATAATAAGGTAACATCGTGAGTCATGAACCAATTACGTAGGGAAACGATAAAATGAGACTTTTTTTTTTAACGGCCAACTAAACAACGCCGGGTACTTTGTACGCGGCCTCCTAGTGGTAAAGACAGGGGCACAGCCCGGCCCACCCCGGACGCACGAAGCCCCTAGCCCGCCCGACAGCCCGCTTCTAGGGAAAACTCGACCCACATACCCGCCCGAAGGCACGACAGTAGTGAACCGGTAAAACCTGGCGAGATCAGGACTCGAACTCATGACCATAGGCCATGAGTCATCCATCATTTCTCATTATGTCCTTTGTGGGAATCGAACCTGAGACCTCCAAGAGAGATCTCTGGTCCATTCACTAACTAAGCTACCCGTGAAGAACGATAAAATGGGGCATTTAAATGGTGGTTTATGGTATATTGGTATTTATGCAAAAATGCTAACCTTATTATTAAAAACTGATTTTAAAAACAAAAACAAAATAGATAAGTTTATTTTCTCTATACTTTGATATAAAAATAAAGAAATATCGTTAATTTCTCCATACACATTACGTATTCTAGTCATATGGACATGTCAAAATTGGCAATGCCCTTGAGCCGGCCTGCTACATAGTTTGGAACACACTCATAAGAGGCAGTATTGCACAAAAAACAGGCATGGGTATGTGCTTAACAATGATACCTGAAACCAATTTTTTAATATAAATAAAAAGCAATAAATAAAATGTATTTGTGACTTTTATTTCACTTTCTAATGTATTACAATATATGTTTTTTAGGCCGCTGATTACAAAAATAAATAAAAAATAAATATTTAAATTATTATTATTTTTATTTTGAAAGGCCAATAAACTTTATTAAACTTGGACAAACAACAGTTAGTCCACACCAATTACATACAGCATAGAGTATTACAAGCCCATGCTAGATACATCCATGCTACACCATTGGATCCACGAAACATTAAACTCCTTAGCCCGATTCCTAATCCACATAAAACCCGAGTGTCGAATCAGTTCTTTCACACCTTCAATGTTGGCTTGTTTACGGCTGAACACCAGGTTGTTTCGTGTCCTCCAAATGTTCCACAACGCGACTTGAACAATTGAGTAAATAAGTTGGCTCCATCTTTGTGAGCCTCGTAGCTGCGCGTGTGCCTCAAACAGATCTTTCAGGCGGAAGAAAATCAGCCTTGGACACCTACACCACGTCGCGATAAAGTCCCAAACTACTAAAGCGAACTGACAAGCAACAAACAGGTGTTCGGCTGTTTCATCGCTCTCACCACAAATTCTGCACACTGTAGAATCCAACTGAATGTTTCTTCGTTGTAGAGAGACCAAAGTTGGTAATCGATCTTGTTTCAACCTCCACGCCATGAAGTTGACTTTGATAGGTACCCACCTATTCCATTCGAAAGCTAGGCCAGAATCAGAGAAACGATAACTCTGCAGCCTGGACTTAAAAGTATGTACTGAAAGTGAAAACAATCCATCCGTTCCAAATGCCAAGCCCATCGATCCTCAACAGCCCCTATGTTTACTCGCATTAATTTTGTGGTTAGATCTTCCAACTCAATCAGTTCGCCTACCGTGCTTGGTAGGCGAGTCCAATGAAACTTAATAGTCGAAATCCCATCGGCGTCCAACAATCTACCAGCAACCGATATGTTCTTCTCCCGCTCCAACCCGAATAAGATGGGGAATTTTTTGTACAGTGGCTCATCTAGTAACCAACAATCTTTCCAAAATGCTATATTCTTACCATTCCCTAACGTGCCTTTGAACAATTCAGCCAACACGAACCTGTACTCTTTGACATCTCGAGAAGCTTTAAACAGTTGTTTCCACGTCCCTGCAAGTGACACTTTACATGGGATAAAATTCCATGATATTGTGCTATGATGAATGCTCCATATAACCTTTCTCCCGAGACCATCGGTATCGGTTTTAAACCTCCACCACCATTTTGCCAACATAGCAAGATTTGCCTCCCTTAAGGACTCCAACCCAACCCCACCATATTCTTTTGGCGTCATCACATTTTTCCACGCTACCCAGTTTATCTTGTCGTGCTCCGGAGTAAAGCCCCTTAAAAATTCTCTCCGAATCCTTTCCAACTGATTTATAACCTGAATAGGAGCTCTAAAGAGCGAAAAGTAGTATGTCGGAAGTGAATTTAATACTGATTTTGACAACGTAATCCTCCCTCCAAATGACACTGTTTTTGCCTTCCATAGTGATAACCGCTTTTTAAACACATCCACCACCGGTTTCCAATGTTTGACTAGATTCATATTCGCACCCACTGTAAACCCAAGTGAATAAAAGGAAAAGATCCACATTACATCTTAAAATCCTAGCCATATCTTGTATCCGCACATCGTCTACCCCAATCCCGAATAGACTACTCTTTTTTAGATTAACACGTAAACCCGACGCTAGATAAAAACACCGTAGTAGTCTATTCAGGTTGTGTGCATTAATCAGGGACCACTCACCCAAAAAAATAGCATCGTCCGCGTAGAGGAAATGTGACAAAGTAGGCCCATGCAAAGAACACTTAATACCATTATACAGCCCAGTCGAACACGCCTCTTTCACCACCCCAGACAAGGCCTCCATAACAATAAGAAAAAGAAAAGGAGATAGGGGATCACCTTGTCTCAAGCCCCTCAAACATGAAAATTCCTGTGTTGGAGACCCATTCACCAATACAGAGGCACGAGCTGATATGACGGTTGCCATCACCCATCTTCTCCAACGTAGCGGGAAGTTCATTTGTGACATTATTGAATCTAAGAACTCCCAATTAACTGAGTCATAAGCCTTCTCAATATCCACCTTGAAAAGAAATCCTTCCTTCTTGTTTTTCTTCATCCAGGCAACTACTTCATTCAGAACTAGTGGACCATCAAGTATACTTCTATTTGCCAAAAATGCTGATTGTTCCGCAGAAATCAGCCCCGGAATAATTATTATTTTCTAGTTTTACTTTATATTTTTATATTTAACTATTTTATATTCTTAAAAATGTTATTTTTACTGTTGTAATTTTTTTAGTTATTTTTACAAGATTAAAGCAAGTTTATTTATGTAATTCAAAATTAAAAACAATTACAAATGGTATATTTGGCAATAAGCTTTTAAGAGCTTTTACTAGCTTCAAGTTTTTAAGAAAAAACTCTTACTCAATAAAGAGCTAAAAGCTTTTAGGTTAGAAGAAAAAGCTACTAGGACAAACGTTTAATAAAAAAAACTACTACTAACTACAAGCTTTTAATGAGTAAATGACACAAATACTCAGTCTATCATAAAAATTAAAAAAAAAACATGCATACAAGCTTTTAGTTAATGCATATTTTGGTCATTTTATACATTTTATTAAAAGCTCCAGTTACTTTCCAAACACCAAAATATATTTAAAAATCTACAGCTACCAGCTTCGAGCCACTAGCTAGTTTTGCCAAACATACCCAAAATCGGTTAATAATACCTAGTTTTACATCCTAGACTACCCGGTTATATAGGGCATGTTCTTTTGTTCAATGCTCAATTATGGCCATACCCATCTAGAGATGGTAATGGGTTGGGTTTGAGGCGGATATTGGTAGTCCCATACACATACTCGGTTGTAAAATTGTGTCCCAAACTCAACCCAATACTCGTCGAGTATTTGTCAGGTAATTCTCATCGGGTATCAGGTATAAGTGTTAGTTTGTTAAGATATCCATTAGGATTTTCAAACATTTTTTACTATGATAAAGTAAAATATATATAACCTTTATCACATATAAATAATAATTTAATCCTTTTTATATAGTTTCGTGTATATACTTCATAACATACGAAATATTATCAAATACATAATTCAAAGGAAAATTTATTATTCACATAATGGACCTACAAAAATAAATAATTGGGGTATATAGTTTGGGAAAACAGGTATATGGTTTCGGATAATCAGGTCCAGTATCACCTAATCTCATACCCATCCTAAACCCGCAAAAACTTTTAGAACTAGTCCCATAACCAGCCCAAACACGTCGGGTTTCAGGTATACCCATTTCATTTGATTCGAGTTTCAGGTATACCCATCTGGCACAGATTTTTTTGCCATCCCTACTAGAGCATTCACATCAGGTTCATCATTTTTATCCATCAAATAACACTAAAAATTACTAAAGTTTTTCTCTCTTCTTCAAATAAATATATATTTTTATACTTTTTATCGTTAAATTTTTTCTTTCCTCCACTCACAACCGCTTTAAAATATATAAATGGTAAAACAATGCCCCCTCAAACATGATGAAAAGTAACTTTTTCTCTATTCTCTATTCACAACCTCTCAAAACTCTTTTTAAAATATGGGAAAAATTACAGAAATCGTCCTTTATGTTTGCATCGTTTTTCAGTAGATGTCCTTTAACTTCAAAATTGACGAGAATCGTCCTTTATGTTTTAAAATCTTGCAGCTTTCGTCCTTTAGCACTAACCCAGTTAGTTTTCATGATTAATTCTGACTAGATTGATCCCACATAAGGGTAAATTGGTCTTTTCACCCACTAATCAAATATTAAATATATAAAAACAATAAGATAACCACCTATCCACCTTCAGGTCCCTCTATCCACCTTTCTTACACCACCAGCCACCACCCAACCTCCGATAACCACCACCACCACCCAACCTTCGGCAACCACCCCAGCCGGGTGACTTTTGTTGACCAGCTTGTTGTGTTGACTCTAGTTGACCCGGGTTGGTTTCAGATCTGTGAATAATAACAAAGGTGTGTTGTCGGTACAGATCGGGACCCGATAAGAATTACTAAAGCTGATGACAGTCACCCGAACTCGGTGACTGTCCGATTATGAAAGACGAGAGCAGGAATTAGGAACAAGGTTACCTGAACACCCCTTCAGAAAAAATGAGAGCAGGAATTAGGTACAGATCGGGTCCGGCTGGTTATAACTTTCCGGTGACACCCAGGTTACCTGAACAGAAGGAACGAGGGTCATAGTTCGATTGATTAGATGGTTGACGGGTACGATTCGTAACAGAAACCAAAGGAAATATTATCGGGTATTATTGAATCAGACAAGGAACCCATAACAGTCACCATAATCGGTGACTGTCCGACTTCCGTCAACGAAAGCAGAGGGTGGACGGCCACTGGTTTGTTTATCGGGTTACAATCAAAACAGAAACCGAGAAGAGCATGGTTGTTATGAATCGGTTGTTGATGTTGGTTAGGATAGTGGTTCGATTGTTTATAACAGAAACAGAAGGAAGGTTTATGGTGATTATCGATTCGAGAGAGGGGTTTACCGGAAAAGAGGGCGGTTCCTTTGTGTGTAGAGAACCGAATAGGAGAAGGAGGGTTTTTATAAGTCAGCTTAAAATAGAGGGTGTTCGAGGCAGGTTGTGGTGGTGTGGCAGGTTGGTGGTAGAGGTGGTGAAACCTGGTGGTAGAGGTGGTGGTGGTGATGAAGGAACAAGGATGAAGGTATAGGGATGGTTTATAAAGAGGGAATGAAATCATGGGTAAAATGTCAATTATGCCCTCACGAGCAAGGCATATGACATAACTTAACTACAAAAACTAACCAGGTTAGGCCTAAAGGACGAGACCTGCAAGATTTTAAAACATAAAGGACGATTCTCGTCAATTTGAAGTTAAAGGACATCAACTGAAAAACGATGCAAACATACAGGACGATTTCTGTAATTTTTCCTAAAATATGAAAAATTCACTCACACACAAAATGATAGCCGTGGTGTGAAATGTGAATGCTCTTAGACTCCATATTAATTAATGGGACAGGAACAAGCCCGTTTAAAACCAAAACGGGCCTCGCTTTTCAAATAATCTTTTACAAATCATGGTGGGGTAGGACTTAGTAATCTATTCAAAGCCCACTTACTCCACTACGAAGTTGGAGATTTGGAGAGGGCTGCCTGCAACATTCTGCCTAAGAGCTTGAGGAACTGTTTGAATTGGAGTCTTTTCTGTTCAACGAGAATCAGGACACCTAGAAGGTGTAAAAGTAAAAATATGAGATGAAACAATGTGTTCCAAAGAAGACATACTACACACAAATAAGCCGATATTAGTTCAAAATTGGGGCCAATAATTCAACGAGTCAAATTTATGCCTAGTGGCTCAGTGACTCAGCTAGTGGCTCAGTGAGTTGGTTATTTTCTTATTTCATTGCTTTCGTATAAATACATACTTCGGAATGGAACCTGTTTAAATAATGACATATATGGCCAAACGACCATAACGACTTCATGCAGGTAGCACATTGTTAGTCTCACACTCTCACCACGGTGAGGTGATTTTCGCATTTGGTACTCCAAAGTACGAATAAGTTTGTGTGTGTTTGAGAGTACTAATAGGAGTGTATTATCATTTATCGTTCTGCATGTTTACTGATACTTGGGTTGGACACCTATGTCATTAGGCATATGTGAATCTACATGCAATGCTTGGCCATGTACAGTGGCGAAGCTTGGTTTGCGAAACCGGGGGGGCCAGACACAATTTTTTTCGATCGGTAGTGACAAATCGGCGGGGGCCGGACTCAACCCGGACTCAGTTTACCTATGAAAATCGTAAATTTGTACCACTGCGCCAGAAAACAGGGGGGGCCAGGGCCACCCCTGGCCCTTCAAAACCTTCGCCCCTGGCCATGTATGCCATTGGCTCGGAGTCCCCGGTCATAGATAATCGGGTCCAGCCATTGGGTCAGTCATCAGAGCCCCTAGTCATAGTTAATGGTACAGACCAAGCTCACAACATTATACGCATGTCGCTTTGTTGTGGTGGTACGTCCGACAGCCTATATCCTCAAGTAGTCTGGTTCTATAGTTTGTGTCCTGGTATACATGTCGTCTTGATTCTGAAATGAGTCAAGCTTCATTTTTTTCTGAAGGTATCACGTTTTTAATAACCAACTATAGAACGTGTCCTCAACAATTCGAAGTTGGAACCTTTTTATTTGACTTCATCACAACACACACAACTTGCATGGTATAATATTTTAATTTGTAAATTGTGGTCAATTCAAACCGAAAACATGGTTTCTTTAAAGCGGTTTGATTGACTTCAATACGAAGTTGGTAAAATTACCCAAACACCCTTTCATAATCATGTATATAATTTTATGCATTTAGCTTGATATGTAATTCTTCGCTTTACAATCAATTTTATAGAGTTGCCTTTAGTTACATTGGTATCATTTTCAAAACATAATTGGTCCCATCAACTTTGTTTACAAATATAATAGTTCAGACGGTTTCAATTCTTTGGCATGAATTTGTCAATACACATATATTATAGTTTAGACGTCATCCTGGTGTGACTTGGCCAGACAATAATTCTATTTTTTTTTAGTTATGATATTTCACACAAAGGCCAAGGGGTGCAGGTAGATTCATACAGTATATTTCACCACAGGAACAAAACTTCAAGGTGTGTAAACGTACCATTTTGTACTAAACGCGCCCCCTGTGTGAGGGGGAAATTATTTTTAATGGTGAGCCCATCCCCCAAGTTTGTGCGTGGAGAGTACGTTTAGCAGCACCCAACTTCAAATATGTTAATTTGAGCCCTTCCATGACGTGGTCTGGAAACACCAAGAACACTCCTAAAGTTTCAAATATGTTTAAAATATCATAATTTAACAAAATCTAGAAGGTATGACAGTAGGTATAGAAGAAGTCAGAAAAGATGAGACATGTTTTTTATTTTATAATCCTAACAACTGTTTTCAAAACTCTTTTAACAAATCAAGAAGTTGACCTTGTATCTGTACTTTATGTTTCAATTCCAAATGTCAAAACACCCTGAACCTTCATAATAAAGACAACAAGATCTTCAAATTTGCATTTATTCATCCCAATCAGCTCAGTTGAAAGAACAAAAAAGAGTGTGGTGAACACAAAGATGAGGAACTGGATGTTTTGTTCAACATCAGATACTAAGCACTTCAAGCTCCACCTCAAAATATGTGAGCTTGAGGGCCTAGTTATCGATCAGGTTCCAAACAAAGATAATTACAATCTGCAAGTGCATGCAAAACTAGAAATTCCCAAAAAGGGGCACGTACCTCGAATAGCTATTCAAAAAGATCATACCTGCGAACAGCGCATAAACCCTGATGGACGTGTCAGCTGGAATGAAGACTTTGAGCAGAGCTGCAGTTTGGATATGAACAGCAGGAGCCCCAGGATCTGGAAGATCGAACTCGAGATTCATGTAAGTTACAAGTTAAACTTATTAGTAGATATGGAAATCTCACTCCCTTTACTTATTAATTGGCCGATTTACGCCTTATCTTTAACGGGTCAAATGCAAAATTAGCTTCAAATGAAAAGGAAACAGGTCGTAAGTTGTTCAAAGTGTATTTCTAAGGTATAAACCTGCTAATCATTTTATTGAAAATTTTTAGATTATTGATAAATATAATTTTTAAAAAAATCATATTTGGCACAATAAGTAGTTCCAAAAAATAAATATTTTTTTCCCCAGCCCGGCCCGTTTTGACCAGTTACCCTATATTCGCCTAGCACCAACTTATACCATGTTCGAAATACATAGCTGAATATGTATAGGGTACGATCTCATAGTAAGATAGCTGCCCTATTCTGCTTGTATAAGTATCTAAACATACATAGTAATTAACAGGGAAGAGATGTGGAATCAAAACACAAGGCTGACATTTTAGCTAAAGTCAAAATTGATGTTACTGAATTCACTAGCCGTTCAGAAAAATCGGTCAAACTACCAGTTAATTGCCACATAGACGGTGTCACCCATGAGGCCATACTTAAGGTAAACTCAAGATGTTTGCAAGCATGATTAGATTGTTATTATTAAATACATATATGTGTGTATAGCTCGATTGGACCTAAAATGTAACCTAATGAAAATTTCAGGTAAAATTAGATGTCATTGAAGTTGAAAAAAATCATACGAAAAACACTGTGCACCCTGTATCTCCAACACACCTGCTACCATCCCTTCTATCATGTGTAAGTTTTCAAAATCAACATCAAACAAGAAACAAGATGGAAAAGGAGAGCTCCCAGTCTGAAAATGAAGAAGAACCTGATCAAAGTTATCAAAGAATAAAGTCCATAGACCTAATAAGAAGTCAATCTTTACATGAAACTATCATATACAGAAATCAAGGTAAAGAAGAAACCCCAAGTTATGAAGTTTTAGAAAAATTTAAGCTAACAAGGCTTCTTTCATGGAATATAAGAAAAAAGCCCAAAGATGCACCACTGTTGAATAAAGCATATGGTGAAGGAGGAGATGATATTGACAATGCACGTCGAACCCTACTCTCATACCTAAGACCACAAAAAGATACAGTAAAAAGTGATACTAAAGATGGCGAATTTATGGATAGTGCAAGATTTGAGGTGGCAAGTGGGAAAAGAGAACGGTGAAAAGTAGAGATGGAAAATTGGAGTTACAGACAGAGATTTTCCTGGCAACGATTGACCAGAGGAGTGAGAAAGCATTAGAGGAGGTGCATGCACAGCAATTGCTACAGTTATTACTGATTGGCTGTATAAAAACCCGAATACTCTACCATTAAAATGTGAATTCGATAAATTAATTAGAGACGGGTCAAGAGAGTGGAGAAACTTATGCAAAGAAGAAATTCACAAGGGTAAATTCCTGGATCAACATTTTGACCTTGATACGGTCATACAAGCAAAAATCAGACCATTGGAGGTAGTATCTGAAAAGTCATATGTGGGCTTTTTTAAGCTCGAAAATATAAATGACTTGGATCTTTTACAGGATGCAATGTCATTTGACACCATATGGGATGAGATACAAAATGGTGACTCATCTTCAGAAGGTGTCTACATTGTGAGTTGGAATGATCATTTCTTTGTTCTCAAAAAAGAAAAAAATGACATTTATATAATTGACACCTTAGGAGAAAGGCTAGCTGAAGGGTGTGATAAAGCCTACATATTGAAGTTCAGTGAAGACAGTATGGTTTTTAATGTGCAACCACAATTGAAAACTTCAAAGGAAGAACCAGAAGAAGGATTAGATAATCATGCAAGTGTTACAAAAGAAAAGCATGAGAAAGAAAACAGCCCAGAATTTGCATGTAAAGGAACATCTTGCTGTAAAGAATTTATAAAGGGATTTCTTGCAGCCATACCATTAGGAGACCTGCAGAGCAACGTTGAAAAGGGTATAAATGGTAATGCACCTCTACATCAACTCCTGCAAATTGAGTTCCATTACATGTCACCCCTGCAACAAAACTCACCATATGTGGAAATAATAAAGTGAGCGTTTTACAGTTCCCAGTTCACCAAGTGCTGAATGAACTATACATACTCCAGGCGGAAATCAGCACAATAGTAAATTTCTCCTTTTGTTCTTAACAAAAGTGTATAGTGATGACATATCACAGATTCTTTATTGTGATCATTGTTTATGACCCGGAACTACTTTTAGTTTCAATAACAGTTGCAAAGGTAAGTAAGACCATTTACCACAGCATTGTTGGTTATTTACAGTTACCGTTTTTAACATACCCCAACTAAGGGAGTAAAATCTTGGTTGCTATAGTCAGTCAATCACCCCGTTGGCAAATTTGATTAGCAGTGAAAAAATAATTAACAAGGTATGTTTGTTTATTTACAGCATACACCAAATTAGAAACTTCCTCCACGACACACCAAAAAAAAATAGCTAGACAAAAATTAATAAATGAAAAGGAGTATTCACAATGAAATGATGAAGTCACAGCCTTTTTAATTCAACAATCAATTGTGCTTTTTAGATAATCCCAATGATCAGTATTTTCTGTTCACCTTCTATATGGGTATACACAGTGCGCCTGAGTATCAGGAGTTTTGAGTAAATACACTTTTCTATCTTCAAAATGATGTACAGAGAAGTATATAGTTATGTAACAGACTTATGGGTAATGTCATAAACAGATATAAGAATTTCAGCACCTATGAGTATAATAATGACCCATTCATAAAAATCGGATTTCCTATTTTGGAGGATCTCTTGAAGAAAACGTATATTGTGCTGCAAGAAAAGTAAACTCAAGTGTCACCATTTTAGCCACACAATGAGCAAACAGTGTAATAAATTTAACGGAACCATATTTTACCTCCACAAATTTTAATTTGAAATCCAAACTAGCAAACCTCTGAGTCAACTCAAATTCATCCCTGAGGTACTCCCAGATCTGAGCGTATTTAGCATCCTTCCAAGCAATATCAGATCTGAGCAACCAATATGATCTTCTATCAGCAATTCTATTAAATATGGGTTATGGAAGAGAACTCCAGTTATATTTATTTTTCATTGTTTAATTTGTGAGACAATGTGTCAAAATCATGACAAAACATTTGCCTTACTGCTTTCTTCTCCAGTTTTAGGGTCCCCTATCAATCATCAGTTTTACCTTCTGTAAGTACAAAAACTAATGATGCACATTCAAAATACACAGCAATCTATTCTGGTTTTAGTATACTAGTGTTCAAGAGTAAAGAAATTACATTTTTAGATAGATTATATAATAATGCATAGTATACAAGATCAAGAAACCAAATTACAACAAAAACAACCGTACCCAGTATAATCCCACCCATAGCCAAGCTATTGGTAGGGTCTGGGGAGGGTGAGATGTAGGCAAGCCTTACCTTTGGGATTTATCCCAAGGGATAAAGAGGTTGCTTCCAGTGAGGCCCTCGGCTCCAAAACCACATATAATCATACGTGTCAAATGAATAGGTACATGGTTATGCTAAAAATAGATACCAAACGTAAGTTAGTAAAAAGTTTTAAAAAATTAGTATTTTAGAAAATAGACACACAAACAAGAGATAACATGCAAAGCCCTTAAAATAATACTACAAAGCTAGGCTCCTAATACAAGACTCCAAAACCAAAACCGTACAGGCTTAATAGCTGAAAGGACCCATAAGCCATAACTAATTGATATTGTTAGTTATCACTATGCAAGTAAATAACTACGCACATCGTGGATGCAACAAAATAACATTTTCTATAACTTCATTTAAGTGGTACCTCTCAAAAAGTCCGAGCTTAAGAATCACATCTGCAAGATTTGAATTTGCCTTTCCCACCAATTGAAATAGTTTTTTCCTCTTCATCCTGAAGGTTCCAGTTTTTGCCATGCCACTGTTTATATCAGTAAATTCTCCAACCATCTCATCAACCTAAAACAAAATAAAAAATGAGTGAAAAATGCACTTGATTAAATTTTCATACAGTGAGGAACTCTGTAAATTTCAGAATTAACCTACCTGGCGAACATAATAATCAAGTGCAATACTCTGACCTAGAACACTACCAATTGTACGGATCCCATCAATATTCAAATACTGCAGCATTATATGATCTAATCCACCTTGCATCCACGTGTCTAGTGTTGGTTTCTCTTTGACCTCATATTCTGAGTATTACACATAATAAAGGTCACAAACTTTAGATTTCAATTTTCAATATGCAGATCAAGCAAATATAATCACAATAAAAAAGATACATAAAAGATTGTATGAGCAAAAAGAACAATGAGGATCGTAAATAAAAAGTATATATGGACATCTTTGATGACACCTCACCATCTTTTCTCATCTCAGGTAGTGATCCTGAAGCATGCATTTCAACAATTTTCAGATACCCATCAATCTCGTGATGACGAACATTAAACAGGACAACTGAACCATACTGAAAAACTACCATATAACAGCAGTCACTTCCACTTACAGTAGCACCTGAACCCTGAAAAGACATAAATGAGTGAATCAGTGATAGTAATCAACAAAGGCGTACCGAGTATAATCAGATACCGTAAAAGGATTCAACTGGCAACGATACATATATATAGTACCAGGGTTATAACTTATAACTGCTGCCTAAAGTAATAAACAGATTAAAAAAATATATTATGATCAGAAATAGTCCAGTTATTCATGTTCAAAAATATACATATAAGCTAGAAAGATGCAATTTACAGCAGTCAAAAATCCTAGCCTCAAAATTTAAAAAAATTAAGTCATGAGGTGAATACATGATATAAAAAGCAACTGAACATTAGTTTTTTTTTTCTTGACGTTCCAACTGATAACAAAATAAGTATATATTTTGATCAAAGACACTCCACTCAAAAAGGAATACCATTTTTCATAGTATCGTTTCACCAACCTAACCAGTAACCACCCAATACAACATTTTCAGAAGAAAAGTCCTGACCAGATTGTTAACATTTTTAGAATGTCTCAAATCGTAAGCTCTCAAGCCAGCTCTCAGTCACAGATTCAAAAACATTATAACCACAAGAAGGGGACAACTTACAATAAGCTCAGGCTTGGTGCTACCAAATCTTAACACAACATAGTTAGTCATGCGTGACGTCTGCGGGATGAAATTATGTCTGTTCTGGTCCACTAAACTTCTCAAATTAACACTGCACAAAACCACCAACGTAATGACTAAATATCAGTCTATCACACAGCCCAACTGATCACAACAAACTAACCACATACATTCATATAAAGGGCCCCACCTATCCTAGATGCATAATTACATACATACAAGCACTAATTCGTGTAAAATAAAGAACAAATTTCTACAGCAAATATTATCATATACCTAGTAGAGAAGAAATAAGCTCTGACAGGAATTGAAGGCTTCATATCCTCATCATACGAACCATCAACTTGAGGCTCGAGCCGCTCCACCGTATCAACAACCGATGAGGAAGACGATGAATGAGATAAGCATCTGGAGCTAATGTATGTATAACCTGTGGTAGAGGTTGGGGAAGATGATGTATACGATGATCGACGTATGTTTAGGGTAAAGGTAGGGGAAGTCTTTCGTTGTTGTTGCAGTGGTGAGTAGATAGGGTTTGGGTTAGGGGTAGATGAGAGGGAGATTATGATCGCCATTTATGAAGAAGGGGAAGAAAGATTGTGATTTGCAGAAGAGGATGAAGTGTTCTTCGTGTCTATATAACTAGTTTTATACAAATCTGTTGCATCATACATTAGCCTAACTAAAATTAACGGAAATTTTGTATTGTATGTCGTTGGCTGGTGGGTGTGCTAGTTTATGATGGGCCGTCACGTAGGTAAATACGTTAGTGGGGGTGACATTTTCATGATGATGGGTCAACGGTGTGGAGGATGGACCTCCCTTCTTTAAAAAAACAAACCAAAACACCAATCAAGAGGGATGGCAAGCCTGACGTTTGGGTGATGATCATGTTGATGCAGCCCCTAGGGGGCGGTGTTGCCCGGCCCGTCATCAGCGTGCCGGCTCTATGCCGGTTCCACACCAAGCAGTCTTAGTAAGTAGTCCTTTGTAACTAAATAATAATTGATGTTAAATTTATGTTAAGTTGTAAAATGATATTAGGGTGTTTGGCTCTCCTTATTTCCATCTCCTTCTGACTTATGACTATTTTGAAAAGTTATAAGTTATTTTAAAGTGTTTAGATGATAGTTTGAAAATCACTTTTTGGGTTTAAATAAAGTGAAAAGGAGATGGTAAAGAAGATAAGTTATAAGCTATGAATGTGTGACTTTTTGAAAAAAAGAAGATAAAGAGGTGGAAAATGAGATAAGTAATAAGTTATAAGTTTATCCAAACATGGTACATAATTTGTAATTTATTTATAGAAGACATTAACTTGTAATTTGCTTATGGTCTTTTATTTTATTTTTTTTTTCTTTCGTTTACTTTTTTCTTTTCTTTCTTTTTCTTTTATTATTTGTATCACTACTTTTTATCGATTACTTAAAAATTTCTTAATTAATCGATTAACTTCTTTAAAGAATACATTTATTAACCAGTTAAATTCTCGTTGATCGTTTCTTATGATCATACATAATAAAAAGTGTCGCCAAATGTCATTGGTTAAGGTTCCTAAACCAGCAAAAGTACTTTGTCCCGCATTTTGTTATTCCTTATGCCATCAACCTTTATATTGAGAATTAGATAGGAAATATAACATTTTGCTAGTCTAGCCGGTCTAGTATGATTTTCAAAATTTGAATCAGATGTCGAGTGGCTTTCTATGATGTTGAATGGGGTAGGTACTTAAGTGGTTTCCATGTGGGCTATTTGGTGAACATATCAAAAAAGAATTTTTATGCAAGAAAGCCTAAATTTGATCGAAATTTATACGAGACAGATTAACTTGAGTAGGTTTCAAACGAGTTAGTTGACATAGCCATAAGTTAAAACACATTCACGTTGTCATACCCTGGTACCCATAAACACGTCCACGTGTTTCTCACACATTACTTTCATCCAGTGTGATGCATCTCTCAACATCATTTCTTGTGCCTTCTTGCAATCTCTTCCACTTCTTTTCATTTGGATCCGTTGGATGTGGAAATGTTTTCACAAACAACGCCCAAGTAGGGTATATCCCGTCGGTTAGATAATATCCACGTTTGTATGTGTGCCCGTTGACAATAAATGGACATTTAGGTGCCGTTCCATTCCATTCATTTAGAAAATAAGGTGAAGTTTGGAGGACATTGATGTTTTTTCTTCGTGGTTTTGGTATAAATTTGCAACATCATGGCTTGTGGGTCGACGCATAAACTCCTCGTCGTAAGTTTTAATTACGGCGTTGCAAGAAAATAAAATAAAGGGACTCACGTGAAGTACTTTCAGACATGCACAAATACTCGTCGTATTCGTCCGGTGTGTTACCGTATGCAAGTTGTTTAATGGCATAAGTGATTTTTTTATTAGGTTTAAAACTTTTATTCATCCTTCCATCGTAACCCTCTTGAAACCATGGATATTTGGTTTTGATGTCGTCAACAATTTTTAAAAACAATTCTTTCGACATATAAAACCGATAGCGGAAAACATCATCATTATATTTGGGTTCAACAACAAAGTAGTCATTCATAAGGATTTGGTTACCTTTTTCGCGATCACGTTTTACGACTTTTGTTGATGATCCCGTGTTTTCCTCGTCAACTTGCTCGATCACATCTCTAAAAAAAAGAAGACTGCTATCATTTGAAATATCGCCATCCGACTCCATTGGTGGACTAATCATAGGTAATTTATTTGCCATTTGAAAAGATAATTTGTGAAAGTGTGAAATTTGGTATGAGAGAATGATGTGATATTTTGTGTATGAGAGAATGGTGTGAAATTAGGTATGAAATAGTGTGAAATTTGGTGTGTTATATAATGTTTAAAATAAGTTAAAAAGTTTTTTTATTAAATGCTTTCTAACGGTCATGTGACCGTTTGTGTGATGAAACCGATCGTTCTAGAGTAAGCCTCGAATTCAAGCCGATCGAACTAGCCCCATAAATCGGGGTAGTGTAGCCGCAAGGCTAACAAAGCCGAAACCCCTTACCCGCAGCTGCCCCGTCCTCTTTAACTATATTATCTTACTATATGAAAGAACAAAGTCGGCGCTCGACAAAACAGCTGACGTCTTTATAGTGGGCCCTTAATCTCAATTGGCAATCGTAACCAATGAAGTAAAATCCTCCAAACATGTGTGAGAAAGTTTTAGTATTAACCATTCATTTAGCTTAAAGGCGGATTCAGTCCCTCGACTTCACCTTATTACAAATATTATACTCTCATTGTCGTTTTGTTACATATTTATAAAAATCGTAGACGGTTGGTTAATCTCTCTACCTTCTCTCTAACTCTCCTTTGTCTTGCTGCTAATTTGTTTCCACATCTTCATAGCTATGATGAAAGTTGATTGGAGACGACGCAAAATACGGGCTCCTTCATCGGTGGTGAACCCGTGGTTGTTCGACGGCCAATCTGGATCGGTGGCTTACAAATGGAGACATTTTTACGGTGCTAGCCGCTGGGTAGTGAGAAGGAAATAAAGAGAGCATGAATGACCTATTGAAGGTTGAGAAGCTGGAGCTTTAGGTGGCTAGCTTCAAAAGCGATTCAGGCTATTTTAAGAACAGGTTAGTGAGTTTTCAAGTACTTGAAAATTCAAGGTTGGACACAAAAGTCTTGGTCCTGAACCTATGTATTTCTACAACTAAATGGGCATTTCTTTTATGACTTTGAGACTTGAGCAATTCACTTGCCATTCGTTTAATACATTGATAGTTGTTTAAAGTGCCGTAGCCATCTTACACTCGCGCAACGATGGAATTGAATGAAATCGTTTTACCGGATTTAGCACGTCATTTCGTGATCTGACAGAGTGACAAGGCGTGACACGCGAGTCCTTCAAACACACTAGAAGTCGAGAGAGACGAATAACCAAAAGCCGATGGCCATGCTACATAATGAAGCTTGGTAATTGTTCCGTTCATTGGAATAGAACGCCTGCCTTAACAACCAGTCGCATAACGCGACACGTTTAACGTACAAGTCCATACCGTCGCCGCGCGTTGCGCGCCGCCGTAACACGCGGTGGGTAAAATACTAGTTATCAACTATATTATACTTTAAATTAAAAATATAATATAATATTTTTCAACTAATCTAATAATTGAGAAAAAAAAAACATAGGATAATACGAGTTGATAAAACAAATAAAATAAAATAATAAAAATAATAATATAAATAAAGGCTAAAGCCCATCCGCATAAAAGCTCGTCTCTATCCTGTGGTTTTCAATTCTTTGTGCCGTACTATTCACTCCCTTCTCTACACAAATCTGTTTGCTTCATCATCATTCGTTCAATCAATCAATCAATGTAAGTCTATTGATTCCTTTCCTTCCTTTCAACTGTTTAAATCTCCACACACAATTCGTCTGCATTATTATTATTCGCTATATTTAGCAACAGATAAGTGTGTATGCGTCATTATATTATTACGTGTGTTTTGTGTGAATGCGGTGTTTTACACACGTTAGATCTGTATTATAACACGGTGTACTGTTTGTGTAACGTAATGTCATTTTGTGGACTTGATCTGTTGTAACTAGAGGGTGTATGGCTCCCTGTTTATGGAAAACCTAGGGTTTTGTAACTTTTTTTTTTTTAGCAAATGTATGTTTATTTGGTGGTTAAGTAGGAGTGTGAATGTTGAAGTTTTGTGTGTTTGTGTTGATGTGTTTGCAGAGGAATTATGAGTAATGAAGAGGAGAAGAAGTGTCCTTTGTGTGCAGAAGAGATGGATTGGACTGATCAACAGTTAAAGCCCTGCAAATGCGGTTATGAGGTATGAGGTTTGAATTTGTGTTTAACTCATAGTTGTCAAAGCGCCTAGGCGCATAGGCCGAGTCCGGAGCCTAGGCGCAAGGCGCATAAAAAACGAGGGCTTTTTATAATTAGGCGCATAGTATAAATTATAAAATACATTTTTTAAGGATTTTAGAGATGTTTAAGGTTTGTTTAGGGCTACTTTAGGATGTTTTAGGGTTGTTTAGGACTTGTTCATAGTTCATTTAGGATGTTTTAGAGGTTTAGACAACTTTTAGCCTAAATTTGGCCGGAAATCAGCCTGAAATAGTGCGCCTAAGTGCCTAGGCGCGCGCCTCACAGGGCACAACCCACTTGGTGTGCCTCGCTGCGCGCGCCTAGGCGCGCTTTTGACAACATAGGTTTAACTCTTTTTTTTTTTTTAATCAAATTGTTGTTTGGTGTTTATGCTTATTTGTTGGCTTTATTAATATGGAATATTGAATGGAAGGAAATTAGGTTTGTAGTTGTAAGATTGTTAAATCATGTTAGGTGTTAGCTTTATGTTAATGCTCTCGTTTACATTCTGTAATTTGGCATAGTTAATAGGTATGTCATACAAAGTTAAAAAAACGGAATCGAGTCTTGAGGCGAACCGAGGCGGAATCAAAGAAGAAATATAAAAATTATTTATCTTATAAAAAATAAAATACAAATACTAACTAATATCATTACCGGATTCATCAAAAACATAAAAAACACACATCAAGAAGACACGGAATGTTTGAAATTGACACCTATAGTCTAAATCATAAAAAAACACACATCACAACCCCTTGAGGCACACATGAGACGCACCACCTCAGCCCTACAAGGCCCAAGTACAATAAAAACCCATGATGCGCCGCCTCAGACTTGTTATCTGACCGCCTTGCCTTGAGGCGCACGCCTCAGCATTTTTTTAAACTATGATGTCATATATGCACATCATGTAGAGCTTTTAAAATACTTTGTATATACTTGTATCCTTGGCTTGGTTTAAAAAGGCAGTGCCTTGAGGCTAGATGAAGCAGGAAAGTCACCAATGATTCTAGAAATGTATTTTATCGACCCTTTCTTTCATTTGAAATGCCATTCATTTATTGAAATTATTGAAAATAAAAAAACAAAATGATTAAATGAATATCTGAAAAGTGTTTCTAGGCATTACTCTTTAGCAAAGATCTTGGTCATTTTATCTCTTATATTGATATACATATTCCAAGACTAAGTAACCGTGTTTCATTAAAGTTGTTGCACCTTGATCTCTGTTTCGGTGTTCTATGTTTAACTTTAATGCTGCAATCTATTACATGATGCACAACTTACTACATGGTTAAGAGTTTCTCTACAGGAGTCGCTTCTAGTTTTTATATTTTATGTTATATGAGTAATGCATGATTAAATTTTGTTATACTTTGACAATAAAAGACAGCACTAGCATAAGATAAAATCTTTCTCTTTTTATCAAACTCTATTCAATCAGATTTAATAACTTTGTCATTGCACTATTGCAGGTGTGTGTGTGGTGTTGGCATCACATAATGGACATGGCAGAGAAGGATGCAACAGAGGGACGTTGTCCTGCATGTCGCACAGCTTATGATAAGGAAAGAAGTGTGGGGTTGGAATCAAATTTTCAGAGGTTGAAAGGCTTTTGCAATCATGTCAACTTGTTTATTGCTACATTTTTACCTTGCGATTCATAAATCCTGTCCCTTGTGTAGGGTGGCTGGCAATAATTTTAGTCGAAAACAAAAGCAGCCAAAAGCCAAGCAAAAACCAACTGAAGTAAAGAAAGACCTTAGCAATGTTAGAGTAATTCAGAGGAGAATGGCCTATATAATCGGGCTGCCTCTTAGTCTAGCTGATGAAGATGTGTGTATTTGCATTTCGTTCAACTTTTTTTTATGTTTCAGTTCTATTTACGGGTCCTTGCAACATTTTATATAGTGTTGTTTTTATTGAGTTATTTTTGTTTTGTAGTTGTTGCAGCGAAAAGATTATTTTGGCCAATATGGGAAAGTTACAAAGGTTTCACTTTCTCGGACGGCGGGTGGGACAGTTCAACAGTTTGTCAATGATACCTGTAGTGTGTACGTGTTACAGCCTAAAAACTTGAATCAGAGTTGTTTCGTTTTTTTCTTCTTTGTTGTAATTTATTTTGCTGTTCATGTCTGCTTTACGACAGTGGTCTATCACTGTATAATGATGACCTAGTAAAAGTTTGTTTGTCACTAGTTCATTGCCCTGCTGGTTTGCTGTTTATTCAAGGATATCATTATATGTTAACCAGCATCTAAATAGATTTATATCGTATGGACTATGTCTTTTCCAGCAAGCATGATGTTTTTTTTTTATATTTCTTAATGTATATTCTTCTTATCCCTTATATACTCCCAGATATATTACATACTCAAAAGAGGAAGAAGCAGTGCGGTGTATTCAAGCGGTGCATGGTTATGTGCTGGATGGTAGGTTTTTAAGGCAAGTACATAATCTTCTATCCCTCTTAACTTGTATTTCCAAACAATTTTTTAGTATCATATATATATTTGACTACAAGTTGAAATTCAACTTCCGCAGGGCATCATTTGGAACAGCAAAGTACTGTCATACATGGTTAAGAAATATGGTATGCATGACATGCTCAATGTTAAGTGGACCAAACCCATTTTTCTTTCTGTAAATCTTATGGAAGCTGTTTTTTTTTTTTGTTGGCAGCCTTGCAACAACGTTGCTTGTTTATATTTGCATAATATTGGGGCTGAAGAGGATAGTTTTGGAAAAGATGAAATAGCTGCAGTTCATACTAGGTATTAAATGCTCAAGTTTGATTTCCACTGCTGTTACATTATAGTTCAATACTTTTTCTGGGTTTGCATTTAATTTAACACGTAATACTTTACTTTTCTACTATTTTATAAGAAAAGCTTCTTAACTGGCAAGAAAATTCATCTGTACCTAATGTATAGTATGTTTCACGCCCTCTCTTTTCTGTAGATATTTATATTGGTAAATTTACGGTTTTTTAACTGTCTTGCTGATAAATTATTATACCATCATTGTGAGTTTGGAATATTTCTTGCTTTTGCGCCTTTCTATCAATTATCACATATCCACATGTGCTAATTTTTGCTTAAAAGTCAATAATTATTCACAATGCTAGATTCACTGATGTCACTTTTGCCACAAATTATGTATTTCAGGAATAGAGTTCAGGAAATTGTTGGTGCCACCCAATATTTGCATAACCGTTCAGGAAGCATGTTGCCACCACCAGTAGATGAACGCTTGAATAATCGCAGTGCTGTGGCTCAGGAACCTGTCTTTAGCAATGCCCTGAGAGTAAGTTAATTTTCTGTTAATTCATACAGTCTGATAAAAATCAGACTTGGATTTATGGAGAGGAACAAATATTTTTTATTGGTGTAATCAAGTTTCTTCTGTCATATGCAGACATCCATATACCTATTTTATTGACTTGGATTAGATGAGACAAAATGGGTGGGTCAGGTAACGGGCCATAACGGGTCGGGTTGTCTTGAAACAATATTTCTTTAGATTTTTTTTTTCTATATATAATTAGTGTGTCAAACAAACAAATAAACATACACACTTATATCCCACTTGAGTCTCGGAGTGTGTAAAATATGGTTATAAAGGTCACATCATTTTGATACTAATCTAATATTTGAAGAAAATAATTAGGAGGTATGCATTAAAAATATGGACTTTGGTCGACTGTCGACTCGTTTCCTTTTTAAGTTATTTTTTCCGTCAGTTTGCACGTTTAACCCATTGGAGATGTACAACTGTAAATCCGGTCATTTTCACAAGATTGGAACATAACTATTTACTTGTTTGGCATTGTTCAGGATGTACCGTATGCTGCAGTAGCTTCTGGTGATCACTTGCATTCTTCGAAGGACAAAGATGGAGTAATTAAATCATCCAAACACATGACAAGTTTTGTAGATATTGTTGGAAGGTCATGTAATTCAGGTTCAGATAAAGATATTAGCTCAGTATCACAAGGGCAGATGCCAAGCTTATGTTCAGATATGTCTTTTGTATGCATCAATGATAAGACTGGAGATTCAGATATAGTGTCATCAAAATCTTCAACTTATAGTGAGCCTTTTAGGGAAGCTTCTAAAGTAGCTGAGCTAACACTTAAGGACACTAACATTATAAAAGAACGATCTGGTTCGGCATTAGATTCACAAACATCTTTAGATCCTTCGTATCATGCTGAGGTATTTAAAAATTACAGTGATCAATCTTGGTGGCAAACGGAGTCTGGTAGCCAAAACGGTTTTGGTGTAAATAATTATGCAGATGAAGCCTTTAAACAATCTACATGTACAAAACCTGTATTGAATGATAGAAACGATGAACAAAGATTTGGAAGTTTGGCTAAGTCCGATAGGATCTATGGAGGGTCCAAGTCTTTTTCTAATGAAGAAATAGTAGAGCACTTGAGACGGCTTGATGATGATAGCTGTGTGGATAATGACGAAAATTCTGCTGCTGTGGAAAGCAGTATAATATCGAATATATTGTCTATGGATTTTGATGGGTGTGATGATTCAGTTTTGCCTCAAACCGTAACTGGATTATTTGAACGGAAAGATATAGGACATGGTTCTACCTGGAGTTTTCAAAATAGTGACCACTCAAGATTCTCTTTTGCAAATGAAAAGGGACATAGTAATCAAGAGTTGGGGAGATTTTCTGTTTTTCAAGATTCTCGTGAGATTCAGGACAGTGTCTATAAGCCACAGTATCAGGGTATGCCTATCACTTCCCACTACATGACGCATATACACATACAACATACACATACAGCCATGCATGCATGCCTAAATACATATATACGACCAGACACACTTGCATAGTTGCATTTTATTGCTTGTTCCTCCATGGATCAGTATTGTGTCAGCATGACTGTTTTCATAGTGTAGAAATACACAAGTTCTGTGCTCTGTACAAATCTATGTTTGCAATTTTATTTGGCTAAAATTTGTATTTATATTCTATTCTATTTGAAGTCTTTTTTAAATTATTATTATCATTATTGTTGTTGTTTTGTAATGAAAGGATCTAGGGCTCAGAATGTTATACCACCAGGATTCTCGAAACCCCCTCCTGGGTTTCCCTCATGCATGAGCACTGAGCAGGTTGTTTCTGCCAATTCGGGTATGCCATCTTTGCCATTCTCTCCATATAATATGTATTTGTTGTTTTTCAGATTTATGTTTCATGAGATTCGCAGCAAGGGAAGTATTTGACTTGGTCAAATATCATGAGATTAATACTACTCTCTTTGCTATGATATTGTCAGGTAGTTATGTGAAGAATTCTTTGTCAAACAATCGTTATCTTTTGCCATCAGCAGGGGATCTTAGCAATAACGGTGATGATGTCATTGATCCTTCCATGATGGTTGTTGGAAGGGGCCAATCGTCATCTCTTGACACAAGGTCTAGCTCATTCAATGAAGAGACAAAACACTGGCTTCTGATGCAACAGCAATCTACATCTGTCACACAACGTCCTCATGAGCCTCTGTTTTCTCAAACATCCTTCACACAACATCACACACCCAGTTTCCTTCACGAGATAATCAATACGGTGATTTCACTTCCAGGCTTGTAGATCGACACCACCAGAGCTACACACAACCACAGTATTCACAGCCAAAGTTTACTAATGGTCACATCACAAATGGGTATCAGCAGCTGCATTTAGACGAGTCTCAACAGGTAAACAGCAGAAATGAAGTTGGTAGGGTGAAATTGTTGCCTGGGTATGGTGAATTTATGCATCCGATGCCCAGTTCTGGCGATGTATACACCCGGTATTTGGAATGTAAAGTAGTTTACTTTTCTAACTTCTCCAGTTTGATTAAATTAATTGAAATTAACATTGCATCCTCATATCCATCTCTTGTGTATTCAAAAGAGAAATTTCTCTTGGTAAAGTTCCTTTTTTTACGGTTTCAATTTTAAACAACTTCATCTCCCTTTCAGAAGCCCAGAAAAGGATGTTGCTTAGTCCTCAATTCGGGTAATTTTATATTTCTGATCGTATAGCCTACAATATGTTGAACTTAATGGTTATGATAGTATATTCTTAAGGTCTGGTAAAACTTGAACATTATGCATATTATGTAGTTACATATAAAATCCAACTTGAGATCTCAAGTACCAGGAAGTTTTATAATATTGAAACAAAGATATTGAAGTTGGTGACATGAGCGTTTGTGCAGTCAGCCGAGCATAGCTAAAAGGTCTAGTTGTACTGGCATTGAGAAGGGCGGTCTGTGAACCTGGTATTGGAAGAGACGAATCCTGATGATGCTGCAGTAGAGGCAATGGGCCCATGATGGCCAATTACCCTTTGCGTTTGCCATGCAGCTCCTCCTAGAGAAGAAACAACACTTGCAGACCCAATTCCTTCTGTCATTTCCTGTGTACAGATATGACCTAAGTTACTAATTACTTCATGATCATCAATGTTTAAGGTCGGTGAATAGTTACCACAGAATTTGGGGTATGACTGGAATACATGCTTTGCCATACAGGAATATGTTGACCTATGGCTGTTGGATCATGATGGGATTGCCCACCCACAACAAGGCCCCCAACTTGAAAGTCGAAAGTGGACGAGTTTGCTTTGTGACGCTTCCCAGAACTAACATCCACGCCGTGAACATGGTTTTGCTTTGTGCCATCTTTAGTGGGCGAAACCCATAGGTTGAGATCAAAATTGTAACAACCTGCTACCCCAACATGGCAAGAACACATGAACACAAATATAGGCTCTCATCATGTTGGAAAAGATAATACATAGGAAAGTAAACCACAGAATTCACAAGAAATCAATAGTACCTTCATCCCTTCTTGGAGAGTTAGCATCCGCCCCATAAGTGCTTGGCTCAAAGTTGGTGATAGCTTCTTTTCCATTACATTTAATGGCAGCTTTGTCATAAGCCCTGGATTCAGTAAAGAAATTAAAGATTATGCTGGGAGGACACAGCTTCAGATTAGAAACTTCAGATGTTCAGAACAAATTGGTTCGTAAAATTCTAAGAACCTTGCAGCTTCTACTTCACTATCGAATAATCCGAGGTAAACATACTGCAACCAAATATTTTAATCTTGTTCACAAAAACACCTCCCTAAACATATTAACATGTAGTCTTGTAATCTAAAAGATCACGCTCACTAGTCACTACCGTCTACCACTACCACTACCGTATTGTTTCAGTTGCATTAAAATTACATAAATTAGTTCCAGTAATGGATGCTTACTTTTTCCCTAGAAGCTGGCCCATGCGAGCCTCCCATCTCCCACATTTGTGACGGGTCACTCCTCGGTATTTTGAACTTCCTCGTGAGAATCCATTACTCCGTCGACGCAGTAACTGAACAAATTCTTCTTTTGACAAGTTCTCCATCTGTCATTTTAGGAAAGTTAAACCTTTTAATGATCATGGATGTTGCAATTTGCAAGTACTCCCAGTCCCCAACACAAACCTGGGTCATGTCTTCCTCATAGTCACTTAAATCAAAGTTTATGTCAGCGTCAGTTCCCCGAAACTTGATCGCAGCCCGATCATACGCTCTAAAAGTTCATTTATGAAAACAACTCAAAACCAAGATTAAAAATGTGTAGCCAAATTACATCTCTCATTGTAAACACTCACCTAGCTGCATCATGGCAGGTGTCAAATCCACCTGTAATTATTCAAACATACACAGCAATGTAATTAAAACAATTTGATGTTGCGAATTTTAAACTAATGGTATATCAAACGTGCTTACCTAAATATAGTTGTTTCCCACAATCCCTGAACAAATAACATGCAAAGAATTAGATATTAATATCATCAAACAAGACAAGCATTGAAGAAGCTTTCGGATCATCGCTAATATTAGTAATATACAAGTTACAGCAAATAAACTCCAACAACCTATTAGTTTATATTCCAAAAGAAATGGAGGTTTTAAACATGGAGTTCTCTGTTCTTATAATTGAGATTAGGCTATATGTGCATTGACATATTGTACTGTTCTACTAGTGATGCACATGGATAATATAGTATATAATTGCCGGGATGCACATGATGCACATGTAAAAAAGCCTGTTTGGATAGATTTGGCGAGCATGCCCTCCAGTCCTCCACTGTAAGGAATTGCCGGGATTCAAGTATCGTCATGACTGGGTTAGAGATGTTTTATGGGATGTGCTTAGGCGTGCCGGGATCTCAGCCAAGAAAGAAACCCCTGTTAACTTTCTGACTGACCCACGAGAGGGAAGATCTACCCTGCGTCCTATGGACGTCCTTGTGTTTGGCTGGGCGGGGGGTAAGCACGCGTGTGTTGACCTCACTAGGGTGTCCCCACTGGTGGGGCTGAGAGATAGTGGATTCGTTCCGGGACATACGGTTTTGAAGGCGGAAGCTATGAAGGTTGCTAAGCACGAGGCAGCATGTTTAGAGAATCAGCATGCGTTCATTCCGTTTGCCTTCGACACTTTTGGATCCCTAGCCCCTGAGGCAGTTCGCTTTTTGGAGCGGGAGCAGAAGGTGGTCCACAGGGACTTGCAAAGCCCGAGGAACCAAGGGTTTGTATTTAGTAGTATAGGTTTTGCGATTCAAAATGGGATAGCGGCACAACTTGTTGCTCGCTTATCCATTATCCAGATGTAACTTGGTTTTTAGTATTAAATGAATGAAAAGATTGAAAAAAAGTATATAATAAAAGACAAAAACATTTCTAAATTAGAAACAGAATATGTAGACCAACGATAGGCAAAAAACAGCAATAAACTATAGCTATGAGAAATTCCATACCAAATACCGGTACCTTTCGTACCAGCAGGCCATAATATATATGGTACACTGTTTCGTTTTAATTTAGCTTAATTTAGGTATCGGTACTATACGTTATGGTACTAGTTCAGAACTTTTAACGGTATCGTACTACCCTACCGGTACCTTTCATACCAGCAGGACGGAATATATACGGTAAAGTGTTTTGGTTTTAACTAAATTAGGTATTATATGAGGTAATTAACACTTACCGTTACCAATCTCATCCCTACTAATATAAACACAATAAAATAGCGAATTAAAGAAGAAGCAGAAGAGCACACCATATATGTGATTCCCATCGCCCAGTCCGACGGTAAAACGTCACTCCCCGGTACGGCGAGCTCTTAGACGGCGGTCCTCGCCGGCCTTTCTTCACCTTGTGAACCGGAACCGGTCTAACGTTCTGTCGAACCGGTTCGGATTCCAGAACCTTAAGATTCAACCAGTCCGCACCATAGATAGATTTAACCGACTGCGTAGGTGCTGTTAACCGAGTACCTAACTCATCTTCCTCCACCTTCAAGTAACCGGTAACCGGAAAAAACTGCCTGGTGATCAAATCAACAGATGATCGATCTAAATTTTCCTTCGATTCACGTTTTTTATTGAAGATGTCAATAACGAAAGACCGGTTATCAGTATCATTAAAATATACAGAGCCTTCGTCATCAACCTCAGAGGAAAGTGAAGTAGCGGAATGAATCGCAGCTTCTGGAACATAATATTCTTTAGCAGTCTCAAAACCACTGCGAATATCACAATTATTGTTTCTACCGACTTCAGCGTTAAGATCTAACATCTTCAATCCTTGACGCATCATAAACAAGCTTGAGCTATATTATTATTATTATTATTATATGAGTGAGAACTGGTTAACAGTTACCGATGAAATCAAGTGAAAGACTGGAGAGAAAATGGAGGGAAAATGGAACGATGAGTACAGAGTCACTGAAGATTTGATATCTAACAAACTATATGATGTTTTTTTCACACACACAGCACGCATTAAGTGTGT
Source organism: Ambrosia x helenae (assembly GCA_030844895.1). NCBI lineage: Eukaryota > Viridiplantae > Streptophyta > Magnoliopsida > Asterales > Asteraceae > Ambrosia > Ambrosia x helenae. Next base: position 44,649 of record JAUTDX010000980.1, read on the forward strand.
GTGTGTGTGTAACGGAGTAAACGGAGAGAGAGAATATGAATATATAAGGAAACACGCCGTTGTCAGGTAGCAAAGTTATTGGGCTTTTGGCGATGACGAAGAGGGATTTTCATGGAGAAAAAAATAAACACGTGACTTTTATTTTATTATATTATTATAGAGTTATTTCTTTTTATATAAAAAGATGGAACTATCGGAAGAATGGGTGCTTAATGTTTTAGCTTTTCATTTCATTCATTTGAATCAATTATACATTGTCACATCACTTTATTTATTTACTTTACTGAAACACCTTTTTGAAGTAACTGTTTTTTAATTTTCAAACGATAATTAAATTTTTAACCATTTAAAAAGTAACCATTACAACCATAATTCAAGAAAATGAACCGTTGCATTTTCTTCTATAAAAACCCCATAAACTTCAATACCAAATCACACCAAAACCGGTTATCTTTAATCATATCGTTAAAATAGTCCCGTGGAATGTAAATGAGGAGATCGCGTTAACGAGGGCATACTTGACAGTGAGAAACTCAAACGATGTTGCCGGTTTGAGGAGAACTTCGTTTTAGAACCGGGTGTCAGTGGAATTCAATGAAATAACCGGCACAAATGAACGCCCCAAGGATTCGGTCGTTAGTAAGTGACATGTTCTCTGGTTCAAGTGTATCTGATGGATCGCCCTCTGTGACGCCACGATGGAGAGGCACCCTAATCTTCAAGAAAACACTGCAATCCAAGTCACGCGCCGCGACTATTACCATGTACAAGGGAGTAACTTTATCCACTTTGTGACATGGCGATTGTTGCGCGGTTGGTTTAATGAATAATGTTTAATGTTGTTTATTGTTTAACGTTGTTTAATGTTTAATGGGTTTTAATGTTTAATGATAGTAAACCGTTAAAAAAATTAATCAAAATACAAACATAATTAACCTAATTAAAACATTAATTAAACATAAACCTAATTAAAATACTACTTAAACATAGCTAAATAAAGAAAGAATACGCGATTGACTCGGGTGAAGAAACGTCACGATCACATCACGCCCGTCCGACCTCTCGTATTGATATTGATATCCCTCACTTTCGATTTTCGGGCAATACATTTCTTCATCCGAATTATTTACGTATTCGGCCCCAGGATCAGTTTCATAACCTTCATCCGGGGGGTTTTGTACCGTAGCCAGTGGGTTTCGCACTATAGGAGGATTGACACGCTCCGGCACTCGGACAACATCTCTAACGTGTATTGTTCCTAGTTGTAGTAGAGCTATTACGTAATCATATGCCTAAATCAATTCTTCGGTGGTTAAATCGTCAGGATATTCTGGCTCATGAAATTCAAATGTTGGGGAAGGTTGTGTAGTCGGTGGGTGTGTAGTTGCTTGATGTTTTGTCGGTGTGTGTGTAGTTGTATGGTGTGTTGTTGGTGTGTGTGTGTTGTTGGTGTGTGTGTGTAGTCGGTGGGTGTGAAATCGGTTGATGTGTTGCGGGGCAGGATGATTGTCATCGACGATATGTATTCGGAAACATATTACCACCACTCATATTAGATGTAGTTGTGTAAAATTGTATGTTTAGATATGGTTTATAGAGAGTAAAATATAAAAAATGTCTAAATGTAAACGTTAAAAAAGGGTCAAAAAATAACGGTCAAAGGAAAAAAAAACGTTGGAAATTCATTGACTGGTCAACAAATATGATTGTTTCCTTTCTACCAGCACAGTAAGAAGAACCAGAAATTGGTTCATAGGACGCGTACTAGCACGGGTGGCGGTGGTGTTAACGTGCTGGTACAAGGGTACCCGTGCCAAAATTGGAAGCGAATATCACATTATAACCGTAGAAGAAAATAAGTGTATTTTCGAGAATATAACATTAACTGAAATATGTATGACATGGAAATGGGTTGATGAGCTATGATGTCTCCAAAACAAAACCAAACAAAATAGATTTGTTCCTAAAAAATAAACAATTCAATTGAATGATAAACATGAAACCACACTTTACAGAAATTGAAATAAAAAGAATGTAAAAGAAAACACGGACAAAATAATAGAAAAAACATATATAAGAACTAACAAAAAGCTTGAAAACTAAATAACTAAATAACTAAATATGCATAAAGAATATACAAGATTACAAGTGTTGGCTTACCAACATAATAATCGATAGTGCAAGACTACAAGTGTTGACAATATAATTCGATGACTGCTTCCAAGAGAAATAAAGAAAATAGTGTGATAAGGCAATGGTATGAGGGGTTTTAAAGATTAAATTGAGGGATGTTGATTTTAATTCATCATTTAAGAAGAGAAAAGGAAAAGGTAAGGCATTGAATCTCAAATTGATTTCATTAAAGATGAGAAAATTAAACGATGAAGCAAATAATAATAGAGATGACTTGCATTAGTCATTTGTACAATTGTAATCAAATGTTGCACATAGGGGCATAAAGGGAAGGATTTGGCAAAAAGATAGTTGTTTACCTTGTGACCTTTTATATGTCATCTTAAAATTGACATTAAATGACTATTTTAGCCACCTTTCCTCTTTTATAATGTAGTATAGATAGAACAAAAATGCATACTTTGAATAATATATGCATTTAATTTTAATTTATAATTAAATTTAGTTTTTCTCTAAATCGTTACTTCATATAATATATGCATGTATTAAAAAACATAGTGTAATTCAAAATAGAGTATTTTTTGGTGTCATAAAGCTATAGACAAACCAAACTGATTTCATTAGAAAATAGATATCGATATATTGTATCAGTGGAACAGTACGGTATTATTTTGTGGTTTTCAATCAATGTAACATATTTTGTTTTTAGTACCGTGACGAACCGAACCGATTCCCACCGAACAACATTGGTATTGTTGAAACCGATATTCTTTTTTATGTTTTTTGATCGATGTAACATATTTTGTTTCTTTTAGATATAAAGTTTATAATACTTCGAATATATGGTTACGACGTGCTTATAAGTCTACATCTTAATGTAAATTTTATTTAAACAAAATTGCCGCAAAGCGTGGGCATAACTCGGTAATTATTATTTATAAGGTTACACGATTTTATAAAACCAGCTCAACTATGGATCGAATATCCATGACATGACCGTTCGATAAAGGTTAGGAAAACGTTGTAATCTATCTGCTTCTCTCAGTTATATATTTTATAGTTTATGAAAAAGGTGAGAAATAGATGACAATTAATATAAACTTGATTATAAAATTATAAACGAGCACCTTGGAGTGTGACAACTTAACCACTTATTTGCCATAACCCAATGGACCCGGCAAGTCCTAGCTATGTTCCACATTTTTTGTTTTCCATTTTTAAATAATATTTGTAAAGTTTGCAGGTCAAATCAATAATACATACACAGCTATGCATCCGGTTAACCGGTATAGTAGTAAACCTTTACTAATGCTAACCATTTTAAAGCAATTATTTAGTTAACACAAACATACAATAATATTCTTCATTGTAGTCGCGCAGTGGTGGTGCGTAATTGTATTCCAATGAAGATACTAATCCAAGAATGTGCGAAATCTATTTACGAGACAAAAGAAATATAAATACAAATTCATTTAAACTCTAAACGTAAAACACAAAACAAAAAAACACATCTCTAGTCTTCATTGTCGGCCGGTAGTCAATGTGCGTATAGTCAATGTGCGTAATTATATTTCGCTAAAATTACTGATTAAATCACAAGCGAACATCGTATGCGATACCAAAAAACACTTTATTTTGAGTACAACTTCGTTAACAAAAGGAAATATAAAACAACAACAAATACAAAATATAGAGTCTTCATTGTTATCGGGTAGTCGATGTGCATGTATGTTAAAGTTACCGATTGAAGCATGCTGAAAGTCGTTAGGAAGCCAAGGAATACTTGATTTTGAATACAACTTTGGTTTTAATAATTCATATCCGAATGTTAAGAAAACTTAACGAATAAAATTTATTTTAACAAAATTATATAAAATGATTAATAAAATATAAGAAAAAAGTAAGTTAAATGTGCATGAAGAAGGAGGAAGGGATGGTAATGGGTCGGGCTGGGACAAGTTTAAGTAATTCTAACCTCAAACCCAATTAGATAATCTTGTACTAGATCCGTTCCAAACCCGTCAGGTTTCTATCGGGTAATTACCCACTCGGGTATCGGGCAATGTTTTTAAACCTGGACCGGACCAGCTGGTCCGGGTTGATAGTTTGGATGGGTAATACAACGACCCGGTGGTTGACCAGCGACCAGGAGGTTGGACTGGGAAATTTGGCCGGTCAGACCGGGTTTTTTTTTGGGGTTTTATGTGATTTTTGGGCCGGTTCGACATCCGGTCCGGTTCTGAAAACATTGGTATCGGGTATACTCATGGGTTTTAGGTAAACCTGTTAATCTAAAAAAAATATGTTGGGTATACACGATCCAACACTTATCAGCAATCTACTGGGTAACTAATAATTTAAATACTACTAATTACCAAAGCATTGATGCATTGGTAGTTTGTAACATGTGCTTTGGGAGTTTTTCAAAAAAAAATTGATCTTACACTTTTAACCCAAAGGTTTTTCTTTTTTTACTTTTAACACAATTATTTTCATGTTTTACAATTAACACTAACAATTTTGATTTTCCATTTCTAACTCAAAACTTCTCATCTTTTTACTTTTAACCCAAAGACTTTTGTCTTTTACAATTTAACCCTAACACTTTTTTGCTTTCAACTTTGGTCCCACATAATTTTCATCTTTCGTAATTTTTTTCGTTTTAAGTTTCATTCTAAATTTTGTGAGTTAACATGCGGCAACGTGCGGGTGTGGTTCAATATTTTTTTGTCTATTTTTCCCGTGTGACAGATATGTCGCAACACGTGTATTTTTCCCCATTTGACAAGTCCGTCGCAACGCGCGGGTCCTAGACCAACTTAGTTACTTCACATTAACCATAGTTAATTAAAAGTCATAGATTTTATGCCTTTGGCGTTAACACGTCGTAACGAGTGTGCGTGGCTCAACGATTTTACGTCTTCTTTTCATTCGGTGTTATTTTTTCCTTTTTTTATTTATTTTACTTTTATGAGTTTTTTGGTGCTGGTGGTCGCTAGCGGTGATGTGACATTGGTGCCACCTGACATGGTTTTACGCCCCCGCCGCAACATGCGGGGGCTTAATACTAGTTAATTATATTTAGCATCATCACTATAAAATATATTAATACAATGTATATAAATAAAATACCTAAAATATGTATAAAAAACAACTCAAATGTATAAATGACAAAAAAAGTGTATGTCTTTATTGAGTAAACGGGTATATAATGGGATAAATGGGTACACTTTATTGAGTAAACGGGTATATCACTAAATCCTGAATCCGTTTCAAACCCGCGAAAAAATAAAAAGTAATCCCAAGCTTAATCCCATACTCGATTACCTAAACCCAAAGCCATACGAAATGTTCGGGGTACTATTTTCATCCAAAAGGAGGAGGTGTCACTCATCTATACTACATTATAAAGGAGGAGACATAGGCAAATATGTCCAAATTGTACAAAGTTAAGATGGCATACCAAAGGTTTCTTTACAATTTCTTAAATTTTACCAATTTTCTTCCCTAAATGCCCCTAGAAGATAATAAACTTTTATATGAAAATGCTCACCCAAACTAAATAAACACACGGGATAACAATATTTTTGAACAAATTTCATATAATAGCGATGAAAGATAATAATTTATGTTACCAAAATAAATAATCTTATCTCAGCTAAACTTCTATGAGTTTTAAAACTTTGCCATAATAATACTTATTATAAACCCTTTTCATATATATGCGTCTACATAGCGGCAAAGTGGACGGGATGGTTCGGCTCACTGGCTACATGGGGGATTTTTTAGCTGTTGGGTCATGTTGGGTAAGTTTATTACAACCTTACAAATCACAACTTTTAATTTCTAAATGGACAATGACCTTCATATGATAGTGTATACAATATCATATTATTACTACATCATTTTGTCATGTAAATGAACTTTATCATTTAGCAAGGTGTCTTCAATGGCATGGTTATGTAGATTTGCAAGGACCGAACAGCTTACACAAGAGTGATGTTTATGTTCATATTTGTCTGTTAGAGTAACATACATTTGGTTTATTAAGATTTGTTCAATAATGAGTACATGATTTTTGTGGTGAATTGCAATCATTTGTAAGTGGCGGTGCACATTTCTTTTTTTTTTCTTTCTACGAATACTTGTTAAAACATAGGGTGCACATTTCTATTCTTTTTGTGTAACTTGCGACAAAAAACCTAAGTATCATAATGTTGTATTGCAACCCATTTATGGATCCCGCTGCAATGTGCAAGTAAACCAATTAGTAAAAGGATAAAAGGATTAAGTACCATGACTTAAATGATGGTATGTCTCTTAAAACATTTTAAAATATCATTTCAAATTTCAAACCTAGCTTTATCCATTTAAAAACTAAAGAGATAGTATACGGCCCGTAGTTAATAATATTAACTAAATCATTTATTGCAATGCATATAGTCAAATATGTAACCTCCCTATGTGTCACTTTTGCCCGTCTTTAGTAGACTAGAGTTTGCAATTCAGAAAGGGTGGCGACGCAGCTTGTTGCCTGTCTACCTTCTATTGTGATGTAACTTTCGTATTTTGTTTTAATGAAAATATTTAGAAAAAAAAAGTGTCACTTTTGAACTTCAACTTTAAAGTTTGCTAGAAATGGAATTCTTAAAGAAAATCCCCTTTGTGATGGACTAAATCATTAAATTTTGTACTTTGCTTTTCGGTTCAAACACACATATAGTGAGTTAGGGGCTGTTTGGTTGATTAAGTGCTGAATCATTAAAATGTCTGAATGGTTAAGAGGTTCTGAATGATTAAGTGTTGAATGGTTCAACTATTCAACAAGTCTGAATGATTCAGAGCCATATTAAGAGTCTACCAAACAGACCCTTAATAAGTTTATATAAAATGAATTATGTCCGTAGGTAATGTAAGAAAACTTTAAAATGAGACACATGTATTTTAGGCGGGAGACATAAACATTCATATAAATTACGTGTTAGGCTATATAATCATGTACCATATATTTTGTAATTACATATCACGTATCAAGTTATATAATTATGTATCATGTTATATCATCACACACCACCCTTGTAATGTTTCAATATCAAATACGTAATTACGTATTATTTAAATAAATTAGAGACTATAATAATATTATACTTAAATTAAAGATAATAAAAATTCTATATTGTAATGATAAATGTTTTTTTTTAAATAAGAAAGTATATAAAACTATTCGTTTTAAAACTCAATTTAAACTCAATCAATGTTAATTTTTTTAAATCTCCATAGCCTATCATGCGGCCATTTAATCTTGACTATGGGTCAATGCGACCACTGACATAGAATTCATCCTAAAAAATAAGCCTTTATATATGATCCTCCTATATGTGTGTATGTTTATAAAAATCTCATTTGCTTTATTGCACGTATCAGCAATGTTGTTACACGTTAACACTTTGTTGTTAATTAACACTTTACTTATTGGGGTTGGTGGCCCAATGGTAGAAGCTAGGGGTGTGCATGGGTCGGTTTGGGTCGGTTTTTACCATTAACCATAACCATAACCGCTATTTCGGTTATGGGATTTTCGTAACCATAACCATAACCAAACTTCGGTTATGGTTAATCGGTTATGAATTCGGTTATGGTTCGGTTATGGTTATTTCGGTTATTAACCAAAAAAATCAACCAAAGCTAACTTTCGGCTAAATTATAAAATTAAAAGCCCATGGGTCTTAAAAACTCAGAACCTACAATGATAGACTTAGCTTGGGGTATTATTTATAAGTTAATCATGACTACCCTTTTCTAGTTAAAGTACCAATGTGGGATCTCTTTTAATAAGATATTAACAAAAAAACATATTTAACCCCTTGGTTACAACTTACAAGTTTAATTGATCATAAAAAAAAGAATACTACATCAATATCATGTTGTTAATAACATACTTTTATTATAGTAAAAAAAAACCTCTATATAGTTAATATAGAACATAAATCTATTACATAAACTTAACAATACAAGTTCGGTTCGGTTACATCGGTTAACCAAAGATTCATAACCATAACCATAACCGCTCGGTCGGTTATAGAAATTTCATAACCATAACTATTGGTTATGTTGGTTATCGGTTAAAATCGGTTCGGTTATGTCGGTTATGGTTCGGTTATGTCGGTTATGGTTAATTTTGCTCACCCCTAGTAGAAGCAAAGCTTCTAGGAACACCTAAGAGGAGGTCATGGGTTCAAGTCCCATAGGGTGTAGAAATTTGCCGTTCAAAAAAAAAAATTAACACTTTACTTCTACTATTTTTAGGTAAAAAGTATTGTGTATTGATCTCGCCTCAATATATATATTTGACTACACATTTGTTGTTACGTTTCAATACTTTACTTCTTATCGTTTTTTAGGTTAAAAGTTGTAGGAAATAAGGTTCACGTTTTTTATTAAAATAATACGGAGTAATAAATATAAAAACAATACTCTTGTTATGTGCAGGAAACATAATAGTACAATACCGTTTACAAAACTATATAATTAAATAAGATACAAACAAAATGTGTACTGCCGGAGATGGCTCACGCGCTCGAGGTTACACCGGGTTAGATGTTTTTATTTATGTGGAAAATAAAATATGAAGATGGTGGAAGAATTAGAGAGTACTCCTCTCAAAAATTCTATAAACTTTTTGACAAAATTTTTTCTCTAATAGTAGTATCTTTTGTCTCTAATTTTATTTATTTCATTCTAACATTTTCATATGTATGTAAAAATGACTCATAAGATATCCCTTTCATACTCATCTCAAAACTCTATATTTAATTGTCATACATAATTAAATAGTTTTATGAGTCAAATGAAACCTTTATTTGATTCATGACATGTTAATGTCAAATTTAATAAAATTACGAGTCATAATCAAAAGCTCCATAATGAGTCTTGAAAGAGTTATATCTAAACAACTCTTTTATGACAAAGACATAATTTTATACTAGAGTCACCAAAGTTTTAAGAATATTCAATTCAACCACTCAACTTCGAGTTTCGATATCTCATTCATCTTAACTCCAATTTTGGATATGGTTTGCTTCATTTTGTGAAACTTTCACATCTTAGAACACAAACTTATAAATAATTATCTATATAACTCATATATAAATACAATTATTTATTGTCCAAAATTAGTGAAAAATCATTTTCACTACCATTTTTTCAATAAAAGTATTGTGTACCGGAACCACCCTTCATATTCATATGTGCGTAAGTATGTGTGTATAATGTATGCATAATTAGATAACTACAAGAACGATACGAAACTTGTGTATCTAACCATATTTTTTTAAAATTTAAGTATAAGATTGTTATATTTTATTTAAGAAAACATCATTTTTTTTAAATTCAATACGTTGTTCGATAAACCATGCATCCAACGGTCCAACCCCGATATAAGTGTGTGTTTAATTCATCTACAATGGTACGCGTAACTTATCTAGACAAGCAACTTTGGGATTATAATAATGTGTATAGCCATGCCAAAATTTAAACTTTTTATTTGTATAACCTTGCAAAGTTACGATGGGAAGTTAGAGGCAAAAGGTGATTTACTACGTTACAGGACTGCACATCGATAATTCATTATTTGGCTTACGACACAGTTAGCGATTCGTGGGAGATATTTGAAGATGTTTGAAAAACACGTAACGTGAAGGTTTGTACAATTTTTTCAAAGGTGTGTCAAGCTATACAATAAGAGGTATTTGCGAAAACCAACAAAGAATGGCATCAAATTGTATCACATCCACAAGAGTAGACATAGTTATCCCGGAATGCTTAGTAGCATCGATTGTATCCTTTGACCGTGGCGTAATTACCCTAATGCTTGGCAAGGTCAATTTACGTAAGGTGATCACGGACATCCCTAATAATGCTAGATTGTTTTGTAATTGTAATTTAAATGATCATGGACATCCCTCAATTTACACTACGATTTGTTTGTATACAACGTTAGATTGTTTTATGAATTATATTATTTAAAATTTCCAACCGGGTACCTAAGCTAGTATAGTATAAATATAGATTAAGTGGTATCTGATAATCTAAGAGGGTGTTTGGGTAAACTTTTTGAAAGCTATTTATGGCTTTTCATAAAAAGTTATAAGTAGTTTTGAAAATTTACACATTCTCTTACTTTTCAAAAACTCATTTTCCATGTTATAAAAACTCATAAGTAGAATTTAAAAGTCACAATCCCAAACACTTCATTTAACTTATCAACTTTTTTAAAAAAAATAATAAGCTATAAATAGGTGAAAATAAGGAGAGCCAAACATGCCCTAAAATAACACAAACAAACAATAGAAACGACAGACCATATCAAAATACAATAGAATTATTGGCTGAAACGGTAAAATCAAAGAGTCGGCTTTGAATTTTACGTTGACGAATACGTTAAATTACTATTATTTTTAAATGTTTTTCTCGTGTTTTGTTCTTTTTTTTAAGGATACCTTGGATTCTAGATACTTCATTTCCTACGTTGTTAGTATCAAACAAATCTTAGGTTTCATTAATTATTTGATTACCTACCCACAGAAAATTAATACTCCGTAAAACAAACAAGTTAGTTTCCATTGGATGTTGTGGCTGTCAGTCAATTAGAGAACTTAAAAAATTAACAATGCTCTAAAAGATTAAACAATAACCAGAGCGAGGTACTTTACGTGAGTGACAATAAACCAACAACATAGTATAAAATGCGGCAATTCAGATGCAACTTAATAGACTATGTGTAACAGTGCCGGCCTTGGGGTGGGCAAGCCGCACCCCCGGCCGAGGCACATAATTTTGGAGGGGCCATTTTTTAATACTATACATATGCATACACATATATGTGTGTTTGTTTAAGAATATGAATACGAAAAACTTGTCAAGTCATCTCAAAAAATTTAGAACTATAAAACGCATTGGCGATTTATGATATATCTAAAACTTTATAACTTGTATTGGGCCAAATTTGATCCAGTTTGATAATCCAAATATTCAATCACTAGCTTTTATCCCGGGAGTGTCCCGGGTTGAAATATCTAATATAACATAATAAAATATCTAATATGACAACATAATTAATAATTTGCCAATACATGATTAATGAATAATAATAATAATAATAATAATATTATTATTATTATTATTTATTTTAAACAAATTTCTGTCATAAGTTATCATATTCAAATATAAAAAAAGGAATCTCTGCCTATGAAGTTATGTTTATCGTTTGTGATTTATTAGTAGAGTAAAATATATTTGAAAACAAAACCCCACAAAAATAGTTGTTTTTTTTCTCCGTTTTTTATATAGCACTATGGTACTCATTGGAAAGATAATAAAACGCTCGTTAATTTGGTGTAATTTTTTTCTGTTAAAAATCTCATATATAAAAGATATTAACGTTTAAAAGTTATGGGAGGAAACATTAGAGAGAAAATTTAATTTTGTTTTTAAATTCTTATCTTTTCCTAAAATAATTATAATATATATAGATTTATTAAAAAAAGTCAAAAATTAAATAATCCTACATGATGCCACGTGTCACATTTAAGGAGTGGGTGAGGGCTCCATTGAATGCCGCATCATCAAAGTTCAATTCTTTTATTATAAGTTATAGATTTAATTATATAATCTAATTTAAATAATAATATAACAATAAAAAATAATAAAACAAGTATACGGTCAATCGTCATTAAAAAAGTTATTGAAGAGTTTCACGAATCATTGTTTAGCTTTTAGGGTATGTTATTCTAATACTATATATTTGCTATGTTTATTGTTATAAAGTTACTCTTCGTTTAAAAATTTTATTTCTTTATTTAATTCGTAAGGGCCTTTTTTCTCGACTCGGGCCACTCGACCTAGGTACTTGAATTCTCAGGACCGGCTCTGATGTGTAACGGTGTACTGTCTAAGGGCGTTAACGATCCAAAGTGATACCATTTTTGTATGTTTTTAGACGTGAATGGGCGTCAAACACCGTGTAGGAGGGGGCGTGAAGGGTTGGGTGCGAGCTTGCTAACGCTTGAAGCAAGAAACTAACGGTCTTGAAGCAACATCCAATGAAGGGTTGAACGTGGGAGGTTTGGCCAATGTGGCTTTGACGTTGTGATGGTGACGCCCTTAGCATGGTTACACAGCAGATGATCTAATAAATAAAACGATATTTTTTAATATTAAATAATGACATTTTTTAACGGCTGGCATTTATTAAACTTGACTAACAAGAAACTAGCCGACAACAAAACATAGCAATCACAAAGTCGTTACCGGATTCTGGAGCCAAACAACCCAATTTATCTTTAATTTTACCGTTCCTATTAGCACATTAGACGACCACAAATTAGAAGACTTAACAAAATCCCTATTATAATAAAGCATTCCAAAGAATGTCACGTGTCATTGCCAAATCAATTCTTCAACTTTTAATATATTTATCTTTGTCTTTACTATACTACTAAATAATAATCTTAAATTATCGTTTTTCTTTCCCTCTCCAATTAAATAATGATATTAAATCATTTTTATTTATTTCCTAGTAAATAAAAATATTAATTCATAATTTTCTCACTTTTCTCTTATTTCTTTAATATTTTTTTCTCAATTACTTTTATTTTCTCCACTTTTATTTTCATGCAATACACAAGTTCCTAACCAAATAATTAATATAAAAACATAAGTAAAATATTCTAATAATATGTAGTACATCAAGGCTCATTTTTTAAAACAAATATCTTAATGATATTGTATATGTTAATCTATTACATTATATTTATTCAACTTATGCAATACATGAGTTTTTAAAGGTATAACTATTTTTTTACTTGGCGTATAAAATTAAATTATTAAACATGTGTAATACACGAGGCTCTAACCTACTAATCAAATAATGACATTTGATATTTTATTTTACTAAGTTTTCTATTTTCTCCTATGATTTTATCACATGTTTAATAATTAAGAAGTTATAATATCATTCTCAAAGGCTATTTGGTTGAGACCGGTGTCACGTGATAATGGAAAAGAAAATGTTCTGTGTTCTTTATATATGAAATTTGAGTGATGCCACATATGTACGATGATATCTATTGAAGGGATTGAATAAACAACCGAATAGAAAATGATGTTCAATGTTTTATACTTCTATGTATTTATTATGAATCTATGATTATCGATTTATCTCTCTATAGAGATAATACAAACTGATGAGATGCTTACGAACTCCTGACGTGATAAGTACTTATAAAATAAGAAAGGTATAAAAACTCGAATATAAGATAAACGTCATAAGTTATTTTTTTTCTAAACGGCCAACGAATGCTATAAGTCCGGCCATCCAGGGAATTCATTGGCGAAAGGCCACCCACGCCTTGCGAACGAAGATGGCGTTGATGATCCGGCCCACTCATCATTCTAGGAGAAAACTCGCCGTCCGAAGGCCTATTGTAATAAAACCCATGGTCCACCAGGAGCAAATTACTAAGTGAGACTCAAACGCATGACGTCCACATTCGAAGGTTATGGGTTGCCTCCTCCCAAACTAATTGATCTAGGAGTCATTAACACATCACACATTGGCAAATAAAGTCTTAATTGTATATGTAATATTAATATATGAAAAACTATACCCCTAACATAAATTATAGCGCTAATTAATAGGCCCCTCAAGCTAAAGATATTAAAAAAAAGTCTACACTATCCAAGAGATACAAAAGTATAAATTTATGAGTTCTAACGTAACAAATAAACAACCCACCAATATACAAAAGATTTATTTATTTCAAGATAATTATATTAATTCAGCTTTGCATTTTATCTCAAACCTAACAAAATCGATATTTATAAAGTTGTAGCTAAAAAAAAAAGACAACTCTTACGACTATAGAAGTAGTGCGCAAAAAAGTTTAGTAAATAATATTATCCATTTTAGTATTTTAAAACGTTTCTCGAAATTAAAGTGATCTACATGCTTTGTTTGTAAAAAAACTAATTTCATTATAATCTTGTTTGGCTGCAATCTTGTTACGAATAACGATTTGCAAATTAGGTTCCACGGTATTTTAGATATAAATTTTTATTTTTGCATCAAAGAAATACAAGTTATAATAGCCATCTCGGAGTAGTTAGAATAGAGAAATTAAAACCAAAAGTTTAAAAAGTTTTAAGAGGCTTAGTAAAGAGGCTTGAAAGGTTACATCATAATTTCATAAAATATATAACAATACCAAAAAAAATGAAAAAAAATGAAAACTAAACCCAAAAACACACAGTGGGTACTGGGTAGGCAAAATATCAGTGACAAACGAGAAATCCAACTAAAAAACAAGAAAACAAAATTCTAGTAGCCGGTTACAACGATGTGTTGTAATCTTGTTACGAGACGACTTGCAATAAATTATGTTCCTCAATATTTTAAATATGAGTTTTTATTTTAGGATCAAAGAAATACAAGTTGTAATAGCTGCTAGATCTAGGAGTAGTTAGAACAAAGAAATTAAAACCAAATGTTTGATGAGTTTTAAGAAGATTAGTAAAGAGCGTATATAAAAGTTGCATCATAAAATAAATAAATAACCCCCTCCTCCAACTAAAAAGAAAACCAAACCAAACCAAAAAAAAACACATAATAGGTGGTCAAAATATCAGTGATACACGAGAGATCCAACAAAACAACAAGAGAACAAATTCAAGACAGGAGTTACAGCAACGACGTGTGGAAGCAATCAGATAACACGGGCCTGGTTTTGTCACGATCATAGTGGAATATGCACATTGATATACTCTTATTGAATCGAACAAAACAAAATCTGATGAACTATTCTACAATATTTGATGAACTGTAAATATTACTAGTTTAATCAAAATGAAATATTTAAATGAGAATCGATTCAATACTAGCTTTCATTATGTACATTTAAAGTCTCTGGTAGTTGGACGACGACACAGTAAAGGTTTCTAATGGTATACATTGTAGCAAACGTGGTCTCTTATTCATCTTGAGTCTTCTTTTCAACTTGTTTGGTTCATGCAATAAAAAACTATTTTTATTATATTTTTAAATGAGGTAATTCACTTTTATTATGATGAACAGAAATAGGACATGCGAAAGTGAAACCTTTATTAAAAGTAAAAACCATATCAAAAGCTCATTTTTAATACAAATGCCATAAATCATTCGTCAAGATTTCAATTTGTAACAATAGTGTTTTTAACCATGAACATATTAATTATTCACAAAAAGTTCATAAAATGACAGTCTAACCCGTCGTCAAGCACCCATCCATCTATAGCCACCTCTATGTTAAACATATGTTCTACTCGGATCATAGTAAAATATGATCATAGACATCCTGATGCTTCCTTCATTTGCTCATTACCATGTATAGACAGAATATACACCTGAAAACTTAGATAATAAAGCCGATCCATAAGAGCAGACCTTCGGCTAAAACCTCAAAAACTCAATTGGGTAAGAAAGATTTGACTCACATCCCAACTAGGTGACTTATCACACACCATCAGTCGACATTACCTTTGAAATAAATACTCACTTTCTTCGGCTATAATAGTATCCACCACCTGTATGATGTGGGTACCTATGGCGGGACCCAGACCTGCCGCCATGACCTTCCCACGAGTGCCCTCTGTAGACAACCCTACCACCGCCACTTTGACTCCAACCGACTGGCAAATTCCCCAACGCATTAAGTTCCTCCTCTTCTCTATCATTATATTCTAAGACCAGTCTCTTAATATCTTGTTTCTCTTCTAACTCTGCTGCTTCTTTCTGTTTTGTGCTCTGCACAAGAGAGCAGTCACTAGGTATGAGCATCTGTTTTGTTTGTTGTTTGCTGCCTCGTTTGACCAGGACTTTGACAGGCACTTCCTTACGCTCACCAGACTCGTAATCTATTGCCTCATCACCACTTTCTCCCTCACTCACCCTTCCGGGGTGATCTCTTGTGGACCCCTCAAAAACATTCATTGGTATCATCATGTTTTAGCGTTGGCCGGGCACGCAGCTCCAATTTCCTTGAATCCAAGCTTTCCTGTTTAATCGCATGATGTATGGTTATGCTGAAAATTTAACTTTTCTACTATAAAAACAGTTAGCTTGGGAAATTAAATCTATTTTAGTTGTTGTGACATTACAGTAAATTTTAGTTTCAACATTATTAATTTAGCTGCATAGAGGAAAAAAAACATTTGATATCACCTCCTTCCATTTGACCAACAGTACAATACTGTAATATTCTGTGGGCAAGAGAGCATTATTAGAATCAGATATGATATTGTCAACATTTTTCCTGATCCAAAACTTCACCATAGTAATATCTTTTGTTAAAATTTCCTACCATATATAGTAACGTCAATACAGGTTTGGATAAAAACTGTGTAATTTTTATACAGGCTCAACTGAATCTGAAATAATTAAATTTAGTAATAATAAACAAAAAGTGTGTAAAATATGATCACGACAACTATATTATATCAACAATGTGTCTTTCAAATAAAATGATTGAATAGATTCTATGCATTAAAAAGGCACTTTAGGTGACTTTCAAACCCATCCCACCCGTTTCCTTTTTCAGTTCATCAGTTGACCCGTTATAGATGCAAAAAACCACAGCACAAATTCACCCACGAAAAAATCAATGGGTTGAAATCGCCACCCCTACTATATAGGATCATATTTTGTGCAACACCTGTATACATACAAAAAACAAGAGAAAGTGTATCTGAGTAAAGGAAGTACACATACCTGCATCAGAGCCCTAAATTCTCTGTCAAAATCAGCCTCTTCCTCAGGGTCAACTAGCATCACTTTCTGCCTAACATGGATTTCATCATCCTCGTCAGACGCTTGACCGTCCTGGTCACCATAATCGTCATCGCTGTCACATGCATCGTCATCAAGCTCTTCCTCTTCATCATTCCCGTCTGGATCCAATGTGCTACCTTGTGATGCACTGTCATATCCCCCATTACCTTCTTCATGGGTCCCACCGTTTTCTTCAGTACCATTCGCAGCAACTTGACCATTGGCAGATGAGTTTCCAGATGCAGAAGAGATAATAGTTGGTTTTTCCTGCAACATGTGCTTCTCGCCACTAACCTTTTCGGTTAAAACTGTGCGTTCATGCTCCTCAAGCTGAACCAGAGCAGCATCAACTTCTTCAATGGTTAAATAACGGGTCATATTGGGGCGTAAATCAGCAAATAAGTCCTGTAAAAGATTAAACTATTAATTTACAACGAACTAATGAGTGTATTAAATTGTAACATGGCAATTAACTAATAATATGTTTGGGGAGAGAAGTTGAAAGACTAACCTGTAAGTCAAATTCTATATCAAGAGGAAGTGCACCTTTACTGAGTATGTATCGTTGAAAATGAATCAAAAATCGATCCAGTTTTCTCTTTGATGAACCTCGACCAAAGTAGTGCCCACAAGTCTCGAGAAGTGTAATTATCATTCTAATTCTAAAGCAGTCTTCAGGCGGGTCAAGCACATCTTGCTAAACGAAGAGATAAGAAAACATTAGAGATAAAAAAAACAGATTAAAATATACAAAATCACTAGTGTAGGTATCCACCACGTATAAAAGATTCACTTGTACCTCTTCAGTCCCATGACCAAAAACGAGAATCAGATATAACGTATCAAAAACAACTGAAGAATCCACATGTTCATAATTGTATAGCTCGCCTAAAAACCGCATATGAGCAATTCGTCGTTGTTGCATCCCATATTCATTTACCTCCAATCCTAGCCGAATTTCCTCCAACACCTGTAAAAGAACAATTGATAATATCATGCAAATATAACTTACATATACTAAAGTTTTAATTTTTTTTTTAAATAACTAACCCAAGGTTTAAAAAGGCTGAAACGGGCCTCGAGGCGTTGTCCGTTAGCCTCACGAGGCGTAAGCCTCGAGGCGGACTGAGGCGTAAGCCTCAAAACATTATTAAAAATAACAAAATATATATGTATATATCATAAAAATACAATATAATATAAAACAAAACATCATGGATATTATAAAATCTAATTTAGTAATGAAACAAACATCATAAAATAGTTTTAATAGCATTTTAATCTTCAACTTAAGTTTGGAGATCAAATGTAAACTAGTGAACATTGAGGGGGTTAATGTAAAAATACCAAAAGTTAATAAGGTAGAGGGGCAGGTGTGTTTTGGTTGGATTTTGAGGTGGGAACTCGTTCCAAGTACAATTTTTGACCCGACTTGAACCAATTTTCACCACCTAGACCCAATTTTGACTTAGTGGTGAGGCTTAAGCCTCACCGCCTCGCCTCACAGCCTCACCGCCTCGGGAAGCCTCGGAAAGCCTCGGATAGGCCGAGGCTTAGGTTTCAATTGTCCCCCATGAGGCTAAGCCTCTAAGGCGTTTTTTCATAGCCTCAGCCGAGGCGTAAGCCTCGAGGCGAGCCTCAGACAGCCTTTTTAAACCATGAACTAACCTCGTCGACTACAGCAACTGCAAACTCATCATGATAGCGACTCAATCCAGCAGTTAGTGAAGCAATCAAGTGAATTTGGCCATATTTTCCTTTGTGAACCTTCAAAAAGCATTTTAACAGATAGGGTTCACATTCACTCCATGGTAGCTTGCGAAGTTGTCTCAATACTTGCTCAATTGAAGACTTATCCAGGTCTGAGAAAAGTAACTTTCTAATATACTGCACAAGTTATCACATGAGTATGAATTGAACATCAATGTCAATAATATATCATGAACATCCTTGCAATAAAATAACAATAATAAGAATAACAACAACAATAATAATACCTGATGCAAAGGAGGACGAACTTTAGAGACCCTCGCAGATCGTTCAGGTGGTTTGCACAGGTAATACGCGTTTTCCACAAGGGTACTGTGCCTAGGATCCAAATTCTTAACATTTTTTAGGCGCATGAGGATTTCTAACATGTTTGTCATACGCACATTGGTATCAGGGTGCCGGTAAAGATATCTGCCACATGTCTCAAGGAGATTGCACGCAACATCTATGTTGTGATGGGTAAAATCATCTAAACAAGCCTGTCAAAAGAAACTTTAATCAGCAGAAAAGCATAATCGAATTAGCTCTTGCCGGTGCACTCAAGGTCTTCCATGAAGGATGAAATGTCTGAAGTTACCTTTAGACAACTGAAAATGAGACCAGATGGTGCAATCTTAAATTTGCAAAGCTCTCCAATAAATCGTATATTCCTGATCTTTGACTCGATGTTTATTTGATCCTGAGATATATACGATGATGAAGAAACAATATAGAGAGAAGTACATTCTAAAGGAAAAAAAACTAATAATAATACCTTTTTATTGATGAGGAAGTTGAATTCTTCCTCTAATAACTGCAGAAGCATAGAAGGTACATCCTTCATACAAGTTGATAGTGTGGCAACCATGCGTGAGTAGTATGGTAGCAGTTCCAGAGATGTCCTAGGTACATTAAATAAAGCTCTAGCAAGCTTTTTGCGGGATGATTTTGAATTTAGATAACAAAATTCCACCTGAAATTTCATATAAATTACAAATCAAATAAACTTACATACGGCTTGGTATGCAAGTGGAGAGATCGTAAAGGAAAATATATATTACCGTCAACTGGTCAATTAAGTCACGGCTCACACAGCCAGGAAGCCTCTGCAACAAACCATCCAAGTTGGTTCCTTCAGGACCTCTAGGCTTCTCCTTCTCAGTTTCACCATCTTTTTCCTTTTCTTTTCCTTTATCTTTGTCTGATTCTTTTGTACCCCCTTTATCTTTTTCGTCTTCATCTTTCTTTTTTTCATTTTTTACGGTCTGCTAAAACCGCAGCATCCACCGAAGTCTCTCCAGTGTCATGGGAAGCTACGTGACCTTGGTCAGGCTCAGGTGCTATATCCTGCATATATGCATTGTGTAATGATTTTTTTAATTAACGTGCAATGATATTTGTAGTGTCAGATCTGTAAAAAGTACTTACAGCTGGTTGATCCTGTGTTTTTGATGCCTGATCGTTCACTTTCTGTTCCGCTTCTCCCAGTAATACAGCAGGAACAAATGCTCTGAAAAATCAAGAGCATAATGTACCCAACATTTCGATGTTTAAAATGGACAATCATTTGTATATCTCCCTAAAAAAACAAACCTGAGATCAGGTAAGCATTCATAAAAGCTTTTAGTATCTTCATCATCCCATAATGCCTCAGCAACAGAAGCTTCTTTTCCAGTGCCAGGAGATGCTACATCATCACCTACTGTGAGCCTTGTGTGACCATCCTCAGGCATAACAGGCGGTTGCATATCAAGAGCTTCTGCTAAACTATCACACCAAAAATTTAAAAGAAACACAGATCATATATATATATAATATATGAAAAGGGCAAACTTAAAAAAGCAGTTAAACAGAACAGAAAGAACTTACGCAGACACCCCGCGATATAGCTGGTCATAGGACTTCCTTAGTTTTTCGTATGAAGAAGCATTTTCCTCACTGAGCTCACCTTTGGCATTTAAAATCTTTGCATTGTCATGCTCTAATTGACGCAGTGACTTCAATTTGGCATCACAAATTAGCAGAAGAAAACATTTAACCAAACAAAATTATAACTTGTATAATTTCCCACTGTTTCGGAATATATAAAAACTTACAGTGTGTTCAGACCGAAGTAGTTCAACTGCTGCATCATAATATGTCTGAAATGCCTTTTTGAAGACCTTCTTATGGTCCGCAGTGATATTAAGCCCCTTAAAAAACTGCACAGTCCAGTTAATATACAAGAATTTAATATACAGTTAAAAAATAATTAAAAAAAAAAGATAGTTCACCTCTTCAACAAGATCTTCCCCAGCATGCGGGAGTCCTATGAGGTACCTTGCTTGCCGAGCAAAACTAGCAAGAAGAGACAAGTTTGTATGAGCTAAATCTCTATCTTTTAGGTGTTCTAAGCTGGCAAGATCCTTAATAATGGTCACAAAAATGGAAGCGTCCTCTATAACTCCATCAAAAAAGAGTTCTAGAAGAAGTTTTAAAGCACTGCGTTTCTTCATGGCCTTCAGATTCCTGTCCACATCTACATCCTCTGCAGATTTACCAGGAAAGAAGGTTTTCATGAGCCCTTGGACCAACGTTGGAGAAAAGTCTTTGTATCTTTGATGAAGCAATGAACAGACCTGATTTACACAATATAAATATATAAAAACTAAAGCTTGTATAGTTGTATGTCTGATTTAGTTCTATGTAGGAGTAGATAATTTATGTAAGGCAGTAAGTGGTGATTACCTGAACTGCAGCCTGTATGTCTGAACTTTTTAACTTGGCATCACATATTGCAGCCACCGCTTCACTAACGAATTTACTTAAGTTGACATTCTTTAATTCATCCATTAAACTTTCACGCTGCTCTTCATTAATCTGCTTAAGTTTCTTAATGACCGCTGTATTACGCTTGATGCTGGAGTCCAATGTTCGTAGTGCACCGGAGTCTGGTGCAAAACAATTAAAAAATTGATAATCAATCACAGAAGCTCTATAGGTGGCAATTACATGGTAAATTATCTAGCATACTCCTGCAAAATTTTACAAATGGTTTTACATTACATTTTATTAGTACTAACCAGGTCTTTCAGGATTCAGATTGGTTTGACGAAGAGCTAATTTTGCCACTAATGCCTTCTTTAATTCTTCACGACGAGATACCTGCAACAAGAAATAAGCATAGATGACCTTCATGCTATTATAAGAAAAAATATATTTTCTACACTGAAAAACTTTGTACCTCATCATCTTGCTTGCTCTGGCTATCACCAACACCATGTGAAT
The DNA here is from genome assembly GCA_030844895.1 of Ambrosia x helenae. Taxonomy (NCBI): domain Eukaryota; kingdom Viridiplantae; phylum Streptophyta; class Magnoliopsida; order Asterales; family Asteraceae; genus Ambrosia; species Ambrosia x helenae. Next base: position 66,658 of record JAUTDX010000980.1, read on the forward strand.
CCTCATCAGGATGTTCCATTTTCTAACTTATAACAACAAAAGGCAACCTGCTAAGAATAATTTGGTGGACATTGTTAGTAAGCAAACCACCATGTAAGATGAAGAAATATTATACTTGCAAGTGTTGACAAGTTACAAAGAGATAGTCTCCGTCCCATGGTGAATAAATAAGTAAATGCCATTTGGATTTTGGAATACCTTTGAAGTACTGAATCTATAAAAAGGCAGTGATGATAGTCATGTACATCATGTTTAACTACAAGCTTGGTTTTAAAAAGCGCGAAGCAAGCAAAAGCGACAAGGTCTAAAACCGAAGCGCAAATCGCAAAAGCGGTGGGCTTTTCGTACGCGAGGCGCAAGACGATTATATAATTTTTTTTATATATCCTATAGGTCTTTAACATCCTTTGCCCAATATATAGATATAAATAAGGTTTATATATGATTTAACTTAAATGTACAACCTTTATAGCTACAAGTATAACACTTTGAAGCGCAAAAAACGCCCCGTGTATGAAAAGCTCGCGCCTCATGGGATTTTTCCCCAAAATAGCTTGCTTTTCTTGCACTTTTTGTACACTGCGTGCCTTATTATGTCACACAAGGCGCATAAAGCTGCACCTCAGGTCGCCTCGTGCTTAAACGCTTTTTAAAACCAATACTACAAGACATCTGATTCTAAAAACCAATTACCCCCCACCCCCCAAACCCCACCCACACATACACACCCCAAAGTTGAGATCCTATAAATCCAGTCAATATGCCGATGCCGTGCAGCCAGCACACATGTAAATCCCTACACTTTGGGTACCTTAAACGCCCTTAACAGAACCACGGGCCCACTTAGAAGCAGATATAGAGGGTGTTTGGGATTGATTTTTCAAAACAAATTATGCGTTTAAAAAAGCAGGGGTGGAGCTGCTTTTAGATTATTGCGTTTTGGTAGCCTAAAAATCTATTTTAAAACTCAACCACAAACACTAAAAACTGATTATTTGCGTTTTCAAAATGTAATAATCTAAAAATCCATTTCAAAACGCAATCTCAAACACCCCCATAGTATAGAAACAGAAACAAAGATGATGTAATTGACTGCAAGGGGATTTATGATCATTCACTGTGTCCTAAGTCCTATATTCATATTCCCTTTCACTATACCAATAACTAACTAGAATCACAAGACACAAAGAAACCATTGTTTGTTCCAAAAGAATTGCGCCCAATCATGAAAACAGAAGGCAATTAATCCTCCGTACACATGTTTAGTTACATCAATCATTAGGCATCATTTGACATAACTGGCAGCAACATTCAATAATAACCTGATACAATACTTCAATTGGTACGGTACGGATGAAAACACAGATACACATCAAACTAACTAAAAAAAAATAAAAGATTTGAATAACATCATAGAACAGTAGGGGTAATATGAAAGAAAGGGAAGGGAAGGTGCAGACTAAAATTACAGAGATGAAGAAACCCTACCTGTTTCCTTCTAGTACTGTTGGGGCTGTTTTTGTTTCTTTCGTTCTTTCTGAGAGGAAGGCAAATAACGATAATTGAGATTGGTAATAATTTATTTATCAGGTCAATCAATCGAGATATATAATAAAAGGAAACTAGGGTTCGTCGGTGAAAAATAATTTTTATTTTTACTGTCACGTCAAAATGTTAAATACTACGGAAACAAAACGTACATGTAACATGTGTGTGTCATGTACCCAAATACGGAGTAGAAAGGAAAAAAATAATCGAAATTAACTATAAAACTATATTTGGGAGTGGAATAAAAGTAATTTGCATTTCAAAAAAAAAAAAAAAAAACCCATAAAACTATAAAATATATAAACTAACAACACAATCATATAAACTAACCATATATAATCTAATGTTTATAGTTTTAACCGGAAAGAAAAGGGTGTGGAAGAGAAAGGTGATTATGCATCATTCGCACCATCAAGGTTACATTTTAATAGGATTTATTATACTATATATTAAAGAACAAGTTGTTGCTACATTACTATATAACTTAAAGTACAAAGTCGGTGCATTTCCGATTGGTGGGCTTTGCCGCCCACACAAAAGAATCGTATACATGTCGGTGGTGACAGTACTTGTAAATTTCAAATGTTATAGGGTTATATGCAACATCGGAGCCGACCACAGCCCATGTGGTTGGCGACTTCCATTTATCTGTCATTTCACACCGTTTCAACTCTCGCCTTCAGCGGTTTTTGCTTGCTCAAAATCGTTGGTTGGCCCATGTCAACGCGTTCTTCATCGGGGGCTGTCCCAGCACACCACCGACCATTCTGATATTATCCTTCACTTTAATAATAGTTGTATTACACCATCGCCATTTATATTTAAATTTAAAAAACTTTAATGTAATATACACCAACTTCAAAAAAACCATGACATTTAAGTAGGATTATTCGATATTTATAAAGAAACGTAGTAAAATCTTGATCTTGAAAACCTTGTTGTGAAGTAATGTCTTAAACTTTAGTTCTTCACGTAAAATACAACAAATTCAAAAGAAACATGTTCTTTTATTATGATCGTTAGGTATTTGCATAGACAACAATCCATACAAGATTTTTACCTTGACAACATTGCTATAGAGTATGTCCACAAAATAAGATGCTGACAACATTTAAACTATATTTCAACAGAATTCTACAATTTAACATAAAACCTGTATGCAATGAAATGTACAACCAAACATCATGTAACAAGATCCAGTTCATCACGACACGGAGGAACAACATCTAATCTCATCATACTCCTATATTCATCCGGAACAGGGGCGCCTGCTTGCACACACATCTCCACCACTGCTGGAGCCTTACCATAATACCTCTTCAGATCATTAGACAATGGAAGCCCTGACAAATCAGCAACATGCCATACATAATTCGGTCCCACCAAATCAAAAACAGTCGCTTCTTGCCACGCATGCATACCATTCCTAGATTGATGTTTCGATGCCCTACAATTTCTAACTTTATGCCCCTTGGGACCAACCTGAACCTCAGGACAATATCCACATGTATGCACTTTGTATCTCTCCATTATCTTCTTCGCCCCTGATATCATCTCAAACCATGAATCAAGTGTCAAAATGCTCAGTTCCCTCAAAGTCAACCCTTCGGTCAAAGAAAGATCTATACTAGAATCCGTCCCGGTAACTTCTGAAGCCACTAAGTCTCTTGTGTCTATCTTTGTGTTTGTTTCTATCTCAAAATCGACAATTCTACCTTCTATGCTGTATACGGGTCGGGTTCTTCTCTTTGTAGGGTGGTTTTCAAGGTTCAGCCCAGCTTGTATGCAAAGCTCTACAATGGCAGGAAGTTGTTTAACTTTTCGACTCTCGGTATGTATAATCCTAGGCTTCCCAACACGGTCATAGAGATGGAAGCATTTGGGAAAATAAATTACATCATGAATTCTTCCTTTTCGCCACACGTGTATAGCATTTCTTAGACCACTTTTTGGACCGATACAAGTCCTGATCTCATGCCCTACTTGACCAATGTGAACCTCAAAGCAATGCCTGAAAAGTGAAAACCAATACATAGTTATTAGTAGATGAACCCAACAGACCAAATGAAGAAATTTAGCTAAAAAAAGAAACCGGGTCAGAAGGGTAAAACATATGGAAAATCACTCCAGGTGTGTATTTTTAATGCTTATAGCCTCCTAAAGTGTTCTTAATTTAATAAATTAGACGATCATTATAATAACTTAGCTCTTGTAAGTTGGCAATACAATACTCAAAAAATGGACAGATTGGAAAAATGTTTGTGGCTCAACCGACGCGTACTAAAAAAACACATGTTTCAACCAGACCCCGTTTTGATCCATTACCCAACTCACCTATTTTGCCACCTCTACTTAATGCTGATAAACGTCCCATCACTAGCTAGTGATCTTTTTGCGGTGTGGAAGTTTCACGTGAGTAAATTACAAGATAACGGAACATAGTTGATAGATTATATTCCATTTAACGCTACACAACAATCTTTTTTCTTCAGTATCAGTAGACTCGATTTGTGATTCAACTATATAACAAACATGTGCTCGCTCATTGTGTGGAAAATGACTTTTGACTGTAATGATGAACATGTTATTGACTTCTGAATTGAGCTTTGAAAATGTAAGAATTTGTATTGGATTATACGGTTATACCTGCATCGAAGAACTGGAATAACATTCACAAGCTTTGATAAACCCGATAATATCAATTCTCTAGCTCGATAAACTTGATGAGCAACACCAACCAGTTCAGGAACAAGTAGGCCATTTTCAGGTGGTTCTTCTAGAAGTTTACATGGTTGTAATTTTCTTGTTTCTCTCTCTTGCTTGGCTCTCTGAACCAAAATTTTCATAGGTGTTGGGTAGGGTTTTCTCTCAGACTTGCTCTTAGCAGGTCTCGGTACGTCTGCATAGAGATGATCATAGTCGCCATCTGGTGCTTCGATTGTCTCTTTTGTTACGGTTCTTGAGAAAACTAAAAGGTGGGTTGGGCGTAACTGGAGTTTTTTCAGAGAATCAAGACGAAAAATGATTGCTGATGATAGATATCTTCGGTGCATCGAGTAATTCAATATAGAGCTGTCATGGTAAATAAAAAAGAGAACCATCAGGTAAGAAAACGAAGAATGGCAATATGAACAAATAACTAACGTGATAACTCATAACTGATATATCTAAAGAAAACATGCAATAGTTCCTGAGGTACTAAACTCTGTAGCACCAAATATAACTGTGGTAATAGTATGTTTGCAAACATGCTTAGTTTTAAACCTGGCAAACAGCCAGGAAAGATAATGGGTCATAACAGCTCGGGTCATAACATTGAAGTATTTACTGACTAATTACTCTCCAGTTAGAGTGAACACAAACTAAGATATACAAAACATTGAAGTATTTACTAACTAATTACTCTCCTATTAGAGTGAACACAATGATTACATATTTAAACAAACATATACAAAACAAATTTCCCAATCAAATAGCATCGAAAGCTTCATTCATATTGACTAATTCGTTACTTACCTTCTTTCATATAGAAATTCCGATCATTGACTGATTCAGTTTCATAAAATCCACACTTTATCACTGTCAGCTTGTTGTTGAGATGAGATTTCGATAGACGTTCGAGAAGCGCAGAAAAGAGGTGACAGGAGTTCGTGCCTTCAGTGCCTTTTTTATTTTGGGCTTTGGACTGTTTTGTGGGCTTTGTCAGGATAGCCTCTCGATTATGGCCTATGGGCCATGGGCACTTTGATTAAAAAAACATATTACACTTAGCATTGAGTACTTGAGTAGCATGTGTGCCAATGAAGTAGTGGTGGAGTGGTTGGGGAAAGACTTGGTGTACCTTATGTCCCAGGTTCAATTCCCACTCTCTCCATTATTTTCTACGGCACCGGGCGATGATGGGAGACTTGGTGGCGATCGCTTAGTTCAATCCTTGAACTAAACGGGTTTTACTTCACCGCATTGCCGTGCCTTTGGGCGAGTGTTCACTGGCATTGGCCTTAGGTGTGGGTTTTCCAAGGACCGGTTGGCAACTGTATCCCGATGTGGTGAATTTCGTCAGTAACCCATTTGGAAGATTTGTTGGCCGTTCTAAAAAAAAACTTGAGTAGCATTTGTGGCCCATGAGAGAAGGGAGAGATTTGTCAAGGTTTGTTATTTAAGTCACAGCTACTCCCTAGTGGCAGTGGCGGATCAAGAATTTCTTTCATTGGGTTCACTTTTTTAGATGCTCCAATTTTGTTTGACCGAACATAAAAAATTTGGGTCGGTACAAGGGTTCGGGTCGGTTTGACGGTCCAGGTCGTTTTAGGGGTTCGGGTCGTTTATTCTAAATGGATATTACTTTCATACGGTAAGCAAGTTTTCATTAAATTTTCCCTTCAAATAGTTAGTTAACATAAGTTGATTTGGTTAACGTTATAACTAACGACAAAATGATCATTAAGGTTTTTAGACATGCTAAGGGGCGGCAACAATTAGACAAATAACCATTAACCTACGCACAAGTCCTTACTCCTTAATCAATCAACAAATTAAGTATTAAGCAATCAGTTTATTACCTAAATGCATATTAAATAGACAAATCAACTTATGTACTTAAGCATTTACGCAATCAAATAAAGCAAATAACTTGTTAACAACTGAAGTGTTACTAACCTGTTAAATGAAGAACGGTAGAAGCACAACTGATACACCCGGAACACATAAGGTTGAAGGAGGATGGAGGCAGAGCCGACTCAACCTATTTGAAGGCCCGAAGCGAACTCCAAAATAAGGACCCCTTTTGAAGAATGTCAACCGAATCTATCTATGACGAGTCAATTGAACAAACACATTGTAAAGTGGATGAAAGTCAATGCCTTACAAAACTCGATTCTTCATCATTTGATATCTTTATTTCATTATAAAGAAAATGAAAGAAACCTTAAAGAAAGCAGATAAAACTGATATAATTGGTACAACACTCTAAATCTTTACAAAAATCAATATACCTACAAACAAGAATCAACGAAGATTAAAAAGTAATAACATAAAGAATAATTTTTTTTATCAAAAGATTTAAATTCATAAAATTCAATTTATAGTTGAAGGATAAATATTACAGCAGGCAAACGGCAAACAGCAGGCTACGTGGAGGAGAGGAAAGGAAGAGGCAAGGGCGGCCGGTGGCTGTAGCGAGGTCGCGTGGGGTAGGGACGAGGGTGAGATTGGGTATGGAGAGGAGCCAGGGAGGGATGAGGATGGCTACGTGTGGTGGGTTGGGTTGGGTTGGGTTAGGCTAAGATACTTATAACTAGGTTTTTTTTTTCTTTGACGATCAACTAAACCGTCTCTCCAAGCCAGGGTACTAGCCAAATTCCTCAGACAGGGATATGTCCGGCAGCCGAACCACCCCAGGTGCGCGGGAACCCGTTGAATAAGAAAACCCTCGCCTCCGCTTGGAGACGAACTCGGGTGAAATCCGTTCAAACTCTTCATTGCGATGTCCATCAACCATTTGAGCTAGGTAGTCAGGACTATAACTAGGTTTCTTGATTATTTTCTTATGAGTTCTTTTTTAGTTTTTTTATATATAATAACACAACTGATGTGCCTAAATCCGCCTCTGCCTAGTGGTGCTCAAAAATTTGAGGTATGGATGGTGGACCCATACCCGAACAAAAAAAACCCAAAGTCAGTTTTCTGTACCCGATTATAGTGTATCTAGTTCCCACACCTGACTCTACTCACAGAGTCGTGGAGTATTAATTTGTTTCATCCCTTATGATTTGAAACCGGTCCCTACCCTTGTTATGCCCGGAATCGGAACCCAAAAAAACTCGGAAGCGTAACTGAAAAAACCGGATCACTCGCTCTTTAAAACTCGATTTCATACAATACCCAGTTTTTTACCATCTTGAGTCTTGAATCTTGATCATACCCAAAACTTTTTTTAAGGAACCTAACATATTTTTTATTCCATAATAGAAAGACAGGTTTCAAGCAGGATGACATGTGCACCTCTAGTATTATTATAACTGTTACAACTTACATGGAGTGACGATTTTGAAAGAAGACTAATTCATCTTCAAAGAATAATATTAATTACAACTTATCACATAAACATTAAATGCATTTACTAGTATCGAGTTGTGACATGATAAAAAGCATATAATAAGTATAAGCGGCTTGTGATTGGGTTAAAATTGTTAAATTGTTAAGAGTTGACATTTACGTGTGTTAACGGGCTGTAATTGTCATTGGCTGTTAAATCGTAATTTTTTCTCTGTTTGAAATTGATTTGTTTCTGCCGAAACAAAATGGGATTGGCCAAGCTCGGTAATCTGAGAGACGTACGATTCATACGTATGCACACTCAAAAGCCAACCTTGTGGACAGACCTGGCTCGACATACAAAGCCCGTATGGATACAGAGTCCCTATGGCAGGTAAAGTACTCTTTGAATGTGAAAAACAACAGTTTTTTTCATTATAATAAATAATAAACTTAGAATTGGTTTGCGTGGGAGATAAACTATGTTTGGTTCTACATAAATCATAAAATGTTGAATGAATTGATAAATTGATTTATTGTGAGACCGAAAACTGTTGTTATATCAAATGTTATCTGCAATATAATTCAGTTATTTGTAAATTGAATCAGATAAAATAATGTAGTTAATTAATGATTTTATACGACAAGTCCATACCATCTAATGATTTCAGAAAAAAAAAATCTAATATGTCAATTGTCAAAGCCCTACTTATCTCTTGGCTTAAAACTTAAAAAGTTAAAAGTTAAATATTGAAGACATGTGGAATCCTTCTCAAGCTTAGGGTCAAGATCACGAAGTCAAAATGATCCATCGCATTTAGACTTTGACCTTAGAGTTTAGAGATCCAAGTCTAGTTCACACACTCATTATATGTAGTCCTTTGACTATAAATGAATACATAAAAATTAGTATCGAAAATGAAGTGATGACCATGACCATTGATTTCTTTATGAACCATTTAATTAATATTAAAAATACGTGCATGTATAAAAACCATAAAAAATCACAAGATTTTTGTTTATTTGTTTATTTATTTAAGTTTATGAAGGTTTAATGATATGCTCGTATTTATTTTAGTCAAAAATCTTTTGTATTGCATGTTTAGTATTTATTTTAATTCTACCTTTTAGTTATTAACCTTTTTATACTTTTAGTTACATGCTTGTTGATTTATTTTTTTTCTCAAATTTACGTATTTGATTTACCCAATAGTTTGTTAAGAAATACAACCACATGCATGATTTGAAGGAACTACCTGTATAAATATAAATTGCTGTCATTTCGATAATCTAAACAATTGTCTTCATATACGACCATGACCGAATAAGAACACAATTTTCACGGAGCTTAGGATTGAAGTTGTTTCACAATTTTCAGGGAGATCAGGATTGAACTTGTTTATTATTAAACAAAAGTCCGTTGGCACAACTTCATAGGGGCGGGAGGGGGCGCCCCCCTCCCAAAATTTTCGCTCAGAAGTTCCGATTATATAGTATTTGTATATAATTTTTTTGGTATATACGGTTTCAACCTCCCGTAACCGGTGACTTCCGACCCCCGAGATTTTCGCTCAAGTTTTGCCACTTACAAAACTCACTTTAAATCGACCTCCGTTCTTTGTAAATTGAATCAAACAAAACAATACTAAGTTCTATATATATTATGGTCAGTATTATACTACCAAGTCAATAACAACCAATATGACAGTCAATTCTTTTTTTTTTGAACGGCCAACAAATTGGAATCACTCACGGAACACTGGAGTATCATCGTGCCACCAGTGTTGCCACGCGATCATATTCCACCACCAAGTCACCAATTCAGGAGGAAACTCATAATTATGAGAAAACCCCCTTTGTGAGATTCGAACCCAGGACCATATGGCCCGTAAGTCTTATCTCACCACCAAGATACCACTAGGCTATAATGCCTTGGGTATTATAGCCTAAGTCTTATCTCAGTCAATTCTTTCTTGGCTTGAATGTAGAAAACATATGTGGATCCTCATAAGGTCAACATCGCAAAAGTCAAAACGGCCCAATGCATTAATAGACGTCTGCCAAACAGTCAAGCCTAAAGACTAATCATGTCCACACACTCACTGTGTGGACTCTTTGACTACAAAGAAGAAGAAAATTATTTTAAAAGAGTTCTAATAAATTTAGAGAGCTTAATGATAATGCAAGTTTAAGAAAATGATAATGTGACTTAAGTATACTATATACAATAAAAACTAACTACTAATTATTAAAAAAAATTCTCAAATATTTATCACAAATTGTTTTACTTCGATGAAACTTTAATAAAGTAGTAGTCATTAGATGAAAGTCAAGTTTTGAATTGTTCTCAGATTTAAGTTATATAAAAAAACAAAGTAAATAATTTATTTTGCTTATCTTGACTAACACTCCTTTCATACTATGTGTGAACTCCTTTGACTATAAATATACCATAAAACCATAACCATTTATACTTGACACTCCTTTCTCCACACTTGCCCCTCTTATCTCTTTTGATTTTGAAAACCAGAGTGCTTCGTTTAACCAATGGAAGGTCAAAGTAAAAGGGTTGAAGATAACTATAAGGTTCCCAAAGTCAAAACAACAAGGGTTAGCCTTCCACCAAGAAGAGGTGAAATCAAAGCCAAAATTTTTAATCTTTTGGTCAAGGAAGTCAAAAGCTCCACATCCATCAAGACCCTTTCTCAATGTTGTCAAAAATCTTTTGACGAGTGATTGCTTCAATCATCTTACTTACCTTGCTTTGTTAGTTTTTCACCTTTTTGTTATAAGTAAACCATTTTTCATACAAAAGTCAAATATATTTATTGCCTTTAATCCCTTTTAACTTATGATATTTAGTTCTATCACGTGATAATGTAACCGTGTTGGATCATTATAACAATCGCTTACCTCTTTTTTGATAATAATAAAAAAAATCACAGATGTATTCAATATAAAATCAACTTTAAGTAGAAAACCATCAAAATAGTAGAACATGTTTTATACGGTTTTTCACTTTTTCACAATTTTCTACTTAAAAATTAGTGTGTATTGAACAACCACTTACTCGCGTAATAGTAATATTTAATTAGTTGTCAAATATTAATAAAGTTGTTTAATGATTAATATTAATCCGTGAATTCAGTACGATAAGACAACGTGGCGTGTTTATATAAAATTCATTGTGTATTGAATGACCAAGTTACTCCAGTCTCATACAAGAACAATATTTGTTTGTATGTCAAGTTATAATGGAGTTGTTTTATATAATTGGCGAAATTTGGTACGACCACATATATAAAGCAACGCGTACATATAAAATTTAGTGTGTATTGAACGATCATCTGCTTACCTAGTAATAATAATATGAGAGGAAAGATCCGGTACAAATAACTTTTTTGGTAAGAACTGTGAGAATCAAAGGAGGGTATTTTTTTAAAAATTTTTTTTTTTAAATTTTTTTTCCCCATATTGTTAAACATGTATTATAGTATTGAAAAAAAAAAAAAAAATTTGGTGTAGAGTAATTACGTGTAGAGTAATTACATAATTACTCTAGTGTAAACTAATGTATTTACCTTAATGACGTAATTACACTAAAAAAAAATTTTTTTTTAATTTTTTTTTTGTATTATTCATCTAGAAAGAGTGTTTAAGCACATGGGAAAAAAAAATTCTAAAAAAAAAATAAATTTTTTTACCCCCTTTGATTCTCACAGTTCTTACAAAAAAACTATATGTATTTGATCTTTACTCATAATAATATTTAGTATGCATGACGGATTGGACTACTGGTTCTCTTTATCTCTGCTGCTTTGCCTAAGTCGTTTGCCATATTGTGAGCAATCGGTGCAAAATTCTCCAAATCTTTGCTTTCTCCATTAAAGATCTTCTCGAGTTAGCATAATTGTATCTCCTTCTCATCATCTCATGCCCTCTCAAGGACGGCGTTCACGGTATAGCTATAATTTCTTGCTCGTGCATTTGGAAGAACAAGAATGAAGCTATGTTCTCTAATAAGAAGATTAAGGTGGATTCCATTTTTGAAGATATCAAGTCTCTCAGGGTTTTTTTTGTGGTTTAAGAATAGATCCAAGTTATTTACGTTAAAGGAAAAATATATACTCTGACACGGTTATTATTGTGTATGTGTTGGTATAAATCACTTTTTTGACGTATATTTATTTTTATGAACGTTTTTTAACTGGTCTACATTTTGCTGTACATGAGAGTATAAATTTATGCTTCAACGTAAACAATATAAATTCACGTTTCGACGCAGAGTTATTTTTCTGAAATGACTCTGGTCAAATATAAATCGTTTCCATTCTTATTTTTACTTATGATATCGGTTGGTCTACGATTCTGGCGTAAATTTTGTTCGGAAACGGGTTGGATCGAATATAAAACATTTTAGTTCGACAGTAAAAAATTCGAGTTACCTACGTTTTTGACGTAAATTGTGTTCGGATACAAACGAGTCAGCTCAATATATAAAATGTTTTCATTAGATGGTGTAAACTTGAGTTATTGTACATTATCATACGGTTAACACATATAAATAAGTTAAGTGCCGCCGCCGCAACGCGCGGCCTACGGCAATCATCTAGTTGTAACTTGGTACTTAACTCATTTTCCACCCCCTTTTCACCTTATTCAAAGTCCAAAAGTGCTTTTCAAATCATCACCCAAACACTTTTTTTTAACTTATGACCTTTTAGAAAAGTCATAAGTCATAAGGAGGTGGAAAAATGGAGAGCCAAACATACTCTGTATTTATGCGGTTCGAAATACCCTTGATTGTTGTATGTTATAGAGATTTCATGACATTAGAAGCCTTTATAAACTTCATTTGTTTTATACTACAACTAGATTATATCTTAGAAGCGTTACGGGATAAATAAATTTAATATAAAGTGATAAAATATGTGTTATGATGTAACATAGATATTAATGTACTATAATATGAGAAAACAAAAATTTTAATCATGTGAATAAAAATGAAATGTATATTAAAAAGAAGATGTATGTTTGGATGAGGAGCAGAGCTAGAAACAACCATTGCAAGGCGTGATTGAGGCGGTGGTCTTGAAGCTGTGACTTATTATTATTATTATTATTATTTTTGAAAATGAGTGGTTTTAATATATTCTGCTCTTGATGAAAATAGTGTTTCGTAGTTTGAACATGATAATGAATTACATGAACGCATTGTGTTTTTTCCTGTATGAATAAAAGCCCACAAAAAAAATCGTTTTTTTTTTTTTCCTTTTTTTATAGCACTATGGTACTCGCTGGAAAGATAATAAAACGTTCGTTAATTTGGTGTATTTTTTTTAAATATCATATATAAAAGTTATTAACGTTTTAAAATTATAGGGAAATATGATAAAAAAAAAGACTTTTGAATGAAAATAAGGAGGAAAGTGTGACACCCGACAAACTCAGGTTAGTAACTTTTATCAAACTTATAAGTCTATCTTAGCAAAACATTCATAAAACATACTTAACTGGGTTAGTTGTGTCAATTCGATGGTCCGGGGATCATCTAGAGTCGGTTACACACATATGTCCAAGGTTTGGTGATTCGGGGGATCACCGGTAAAAACGCACATACGCGATTCTCGAGTCTTTGTAAGTTGGCGAATTAACATAAACGCGTTAGTTATCGAGTAATAAACGTGTTACAATGGTTGTAACACGTTTATTACTCGACCACCGTACACCACCATCAACCACAAACCCTCACCACCACCATACATCACCACACCGGTACATACATCACCCCTTCGTTTGGATCACCACACGCCACAGCCGTTTGAGAGAGAGAGAGAGACGTTGGGGTTGGGTAGGTGGCAACATTTAATTGGTTGGTTGGATGCTGTGTACAAGCGCTAAAAAGAAAATGCTTGGAACTGTTTTTAACCAATCACGCCCCATCGTTAGGGTGTTACCGACACGAAATACAATTTGACGCTGCACATGACGCTCGACTACACATGATCTTACAGTATTTATAATGCTAACAACTTTTTTCTACATAAATGTTTACCGGCCAATTCGTAAATGTCTTATTATGTTAAGTTATATTTTACTAGTATCATAAAAGAAATTTCTGTGGGCTTTTTTCAACACACTAAAACCCCTTATCATTTTGTCATAACTTTTATACTCTTTAAAGACGAAAATTTTTTTTCAATTGGAAGTGGTGCATATTGTGGTTGCTTTGTACTTCCATAAGCCTTATACACCTCTATCATAGAATATCATGTATACTAAGAATGACCATAGTAGGAAAGGGTATACTGTCACACCATAAAAAAAAATCTTTATATGTATATTCAAACGCACATAAATAAAGATAAATCGAAGATACAGATCGGATGAGTAACAAGACGAAGATCTCAATTCTCAAACCTAAAAAACCCAACAACAACATGATGACCTCGGCTTTTTTGTGATAGTCGATGATCTTGTCGCGCCCTTAACTTCCTTATAAAAACTCCCCGCAAATTCTAGCTTTCACTTGTCCTCTCTTTGGAACAAGTCTTGATGTCTCTCCCGTCTTGTGAATCTTTCCTTTTGGTATTCCATCGTTTGAATTCTTGAGTATATGCCTAGTGATAAAACAAAATTCTTACAAGACGTATTGCTTGCAAGAGAGTGAAGTGAAGGTGAAGAGTATGTTGGGGTGGGTGTGATCTTCTTAACATAATATATATTCATCAAAACTTACAGTGGGTAGTGTGTGAACATAATACGGGTTACTATATTGGAGAATTTTTCATGCTGGATTGATTTTGACGTACAAAGTGTTTTGAGAAAAACATGTGCTTTAAATAATTACTTTTTTAATATTATGAGGGTAATATTATATGTAAAGAAATACTTAATATTTATTAAAAGAGATTGTACAATATAATATAATAAAAAAGCAATTGAGAATATAGAAAAAGCAATGCTTTTTTTCTAGTAATCATATATAAAAATGACACATGCTTTTGTTTCAAACAATTAAGAAAAGTATCGCATCTTATGCTCGAATAGACAACAACAGCCTGTTTAAAATTGAAAGTTGAAACCAATCAAGCACATTGCCTTAAATGACATTTATGTGTTTTGAGGAATGAAACCAGAAGTCAGCATGTAAGTGATCGAACTATTATTATTTGTTTTTTAATTGGCATATTTCATATGAATTGGTTACTTTAGTGTTTATGTATTACCTTAAAGTTTGTCACCTTCTCAATTTGTGAGAAATATTTTCTGCGGTCATGCAAACAGTGTATAATCACCTCTTCGATCAACCTTTTATCACTAATTTGATATCATCTTTTATATCATTAGCTTTAAATGATTTA